>VWZW01003899.1:1437968-1474013 GCA_013397115.1 Edolisoma coerulescens | reverse complement strand
TGACCTCAGCCGCTTTCCCTCCAGACCCTTCACCATCCTTGTGGCCCTCCTTTGGACACTCGAACAGCTCCATGCCTTTCTTATGTCGTGGTGCCCAAAACTGCCCCCAGCACTCGAGGTGAGGCCGCCCCAGTGCAGAGCAGAGCGGGACTATCCCCTCCCTTGCCCGGCTGGAGATGCTGTGCCTGATGCCCCCCAGGACACAGTTGGCCCTCCTGGCTGCCAGGGCACTGCTGACTCAGATTCAGCTTGCAAAATGGGGAGCAGGGTTTCATCCTTCCCAAGACAGAGGGGGTCAGGGCTGGCAGGGACCTCTGGAGAGCAACCAGTCCTGTCCCGTGCCAGAGCAGCGCTGGTGCCTCTCCCTCATTGCCTATGGTTGCATTTCATGGGCTTCAACACCAATTTTCCTCTTTCTTCTAATCTTTTAAGCTCTCAGTAACACTTTTCTTTTTGTCTAACTTCTTGTGAGGTGTCTGGGATGTGTCATCACTGGCCCATTTCTCATTACTCAGAGTCACCGAGCTGGGACGATCACTTTTTCACTTTCTTTTTGCCAGCTGGTGCAAGATGGCACAGCTTTTGGGCATGGTGCCTTAGGTCCTAAGGCATCAGGCACATCTATGCATCCCTTCTTTCTCCTCAGCTTTTTTCTAGGGAGGCAATTATGTATATCCACTCTCTTTTCCTTGTGTTGTATTACAAAGCATCTTTGCATCCATATTTTTCAAACTAGGCTTCCCATTTAGCACAGGCAGCCTCGTAAATCCACACACTGACTTTCCAAGGAGGAACACTCCCAGCTTTTCCCAAGCACCCCAGGGAAGCACTGCTGCAGTGCTCTGGACATTGCAAGGGCTGTGACACAGGGACATGGACAGTCATTCGCCCTACTGGGTGTACACGGACATACATTTGCTCTACTGGGTGCTGCACCTCCTCCAAATAAGTGATGTTTTCAAAATAGGGAAATAATTAGGAAGCTGTTAGACTCTTCCTGTTATTACTCCCTCAGGGAAATTGAGTTGGGTATGTTCAGAGACACCACTTCTGCACTTGCGAAAGGGCTGGCTGGAGCAGGTATATTTTTCTTATTTTTCCAAGGATAAGTGAGTTTTAGCCCAGCAGTCAGGGTCAAGATGAAAGACAGAAGGACAGTGATGCCTAGACCTCCTTTTCCCCCTTTGGACATTTCTGCAGCAGCCTGTCACAGCTGAAAGAAATCTAGATGTCACTTGAACTCTGATTCTTAAGAGACATTGATAAAATACCTTCAAAAGACATGATGGGACCTGAAGTGCTTAATGCTGCTAATGATCCTGGACTTGGCGGAGACATCAGGGCACAGGACACAATTCCCTGTCCCTCACCTTCCTTAGGCAGTAAATTGCTCATTGCTTTCTTTGTGTGTGCCAGAGGAGCTCCCTTTTTATCTCCTCCTCCCCTGCTCTTCCTTCCTTTGCTCCAGATATCAGTGCCCCTTTTTTTTCAGAAGGTCTAGCTGCTTACATAATCTAATTAAATTTATAAGTCATTCTCTGCTGGTTTTCACCTTCAAGACTACTGCTATTTCAGGCCTGAAGAAGGGGCTTCTGCCCAAAAGCTTATCTGATTTTTTTCTCAGTGGCAGCTGGCCTGATAAAAGATAAGCCCCTCTTTTTACAAACCACAGTAGAAAAAGAGCAACTTACATCTTTAGCAGTGTGTTGAGTGACAGGGGAACATTTGGCTCCTTCTACGTAGTGTAATATGCAGCTAAAAACATCCAGTTAGTAGGTGTGCTTCAATTTGGTTTTATTTTCGAGAGACTGTTCTAGAAAAATGGATATTTCTGCAGTAGTCCGGAAACCTCTTACAAATTCATCAGTTCACTCAATTCACTGAAGTCAGGGTAGAAACCCTTTAGCACAGTGTGAAGGTAGGTGGACCTTCAGGTTGCTTTGCCTTGCCTGTAGGTCTGTATTAAGAGTTGCAGGTGTAAAATGTGAGAAGTCATTTAAAAATGCATCTGTTAAATGGGTCAAGGCTCCTGTGTGAACACCAGTTTGATGTGGAGTGAAGTTAAATCAGTATCAAGCTGAAGTTAGCAGTGTTTTAATTGGCATAGGCTTCACTGAGGTACCAGTGCTAAAATTTTCCTGTGATCCCTTATAAACAGAGAATTATGTCATGTGCTGATACTTTGTGATGAATTAGATTTGAATGCTTTTTTTTTCAGAAACCAGTGGCATGTGAGAAAACCTTAGTGTTCCTCACCTGCTTTCTGTCCAGGCAGCCTCTTCAAGCGCTTCTCACATCCAGCGAGAGCTGGATTCACATTTCAGAGTGATAGGTTAAAAATGTGGTGCCTTCCTCCCTCCCTCCCTCCCTCCACCTTTTTAGTTGCCGATTGACATCCAAAATGATGTGACAGGTGTTCCTGATAGTGCACCTCACCTTTGGTGTTGTGTAAATCCCGAAGGACTGATGGCAATCCTGTGGTTTTATAGATGAGTCTTCTAATACTGTTTGAGGAGGATTTTCTAGGCAGGTGTCTGCAGAGTCTCACAAGAAGCCTTTCTCACGGAAGCCACACCTCAGATAGTTGTGAAGTACTGCAGCGTTACTTCCATCAAGTACTAGCATCTGGATATGGCTGTGCTCAACTAATTGTGTCTTGGATTAAAGTGCCAGATGACAGCAGCTACTACACCATTCTTTCCCTAAATAAACAGTATATTTTCAGGGCGTTGTGGCGACTCCCATTGAGCTGTAAGAAAAGGGAGGAGATCCTGCCTTCAGCTAAGGTGCAATCAGTGGAAATAAAGCAGAGGTGAGGCTGGAGGAAGAGAGGTGGTACTGGGCTATGACATAAGGGATGGCACCAGTGTGTACTTCTAACATTTGTAAAAGGCTGTGAAAGTCACGTCAGAGTGGTGATGTTTTACATCATTTACTGGGTGTGGGGGAGAGGATCCTAAGTATATATATACACACACACACATATATATATCTCCTGGTAGAAAGAAACTGGATAAATGAAGATTAAAGGACTGAGCAAGCCATGGCAGTGCAGAGAGGCTGGCAGGGCAGTCTGTGCCCAGTGCCCAGTGCCCCCTTCCCCAGTACATCTCCCAGCACAAAAGCTTTGGGAGAGAGAGGATGCATGATATGCCTGTCATCAGCTCAAATTTGTCTTCACAATCTGTCTGGACTTTAGGACTGAAATAAAATGCTGGGACTTTGTAGCCCCTCATTCAACAAACACAGATGGAAACTCTAGCTTTTAACTGGTTTCCTTCAAGGTCTTTCCCTGGGGCATTTCCAAGCAATAAAGATTTGATCACTATTTGCTACCCCTTCTTATTGGGAATTGATCTCACAAAACCAGACTATCAGTTTGATTCTTTCGGGTGTGTTTATGTTATGAATGTAGCCAGTCTTCTAGTGCTTGGCAATCCTTCGACCGTTTTGGATCTCGAGCCAAAATTCATAATTTAGATTTACATTGGCAGTGTACTAAGCCAGAATCCCAGATCCCAAGATAAGTATTTGAAAGACTTGAGCTTTGATCATCAGTGTAGCTTATCAGGTCAGATCTATTCACAAGTGATAGACTATGTTAGACTGGACTAGCTAGATGAAGATAGCCCAGACAAAGGCATCACTTTCTAGACTATAAGGAAGTTCTTCGGTCCAGCAACAACCCCTCTTGCACTCAGAACAAATGCAGGTGTTCTTACCTTGGCATTTTCAGTGTTTACAGTTCCTCTCGCTGCAGCTGGGACCCTGTGAGCTCTGTTTCTCTCGCTGGCTGCTGCACTTCTCCGAACAGACACAGAGGTCACTGCGCAGCCACAAACCCCTTTTCCCTGTGGCACTGCTTGCACCAGGTCAGCTCGCCCAAACCCTGCCCTGGGGGTGTGAGGCTGTCAGCCGGCACTGCAACTGATACGTTTGTAGGAAAAACAGGACTGCAATTCCCAGGTTAAGAACTATGAAGCAAGGTGCTGCCCACCTGTGATTTTATACGTACTAACCTTATAAATGTCCATGTGACAGAAAGGGCTGTGGTAGAAAGGCCTGCACCTGATCCTCGGGTCTGCTGCCAATGTGTCCCACTGATGTGCTGAATGATGGACTAGAGGGTGCATTCATTAAAGTGGCAGTAACGTTAGGTTGGGAAGGACCACAAGTGTATTGGAGATTAGGAGTGGAATTAAAAAGTGATATTGACACATTGGACAAGTGGTCTGAATTGTTAGAAGGCATTTGGACAAGGCCAGCAGGTCAATGAGCAGTCAAACATATAGTAAAGGAAAATCTACCAAAGGCTTTTGAACACAAAGATGCAGCATAACATTCAAACAAGCTCTGAGCCCCACACTACTAGAAACTGAAAGAGTGCATAGGGGAAGTGCTGCCTTATCCTGGCCCTGGTCCTCTGCTCTGTTGTAGGCTTCTGCTGCTGGCAAATGCCAGGGAATGCTGAGATGATGATGTGCTCCATATGGATGCTCTGATATCATGCTCACAAAGGCAGAGCAGAGATGATCAGGCATGGACACAGGACAGAGAACTGGGCAGCAGTTCTGCAGGAAAGATCTGGGATACTGGTGGATCCAAAGCTGAACAAGAATCATAGAGTCATAGAAACATTTAATTTGAAAAAGGCTTCTAAGATCATTGAGTCCAATCATTAACCCAGCACTGCCAAGTCCACCACTAAACCATGTCCCTGAGTGCCACATCTACATGTCTTTTAAATACTTCCAGGGATGATGACTCAACTACGTCCTTGGGCAGGCTGTTCTGATGCTTGACCAGCCATTCAGTGAAAAAAAAATTCCTAATGTCTGTTTCACCTGTTCTGAGAAAAGCCCACACCATATTGGAGTAGATAAGTGGTGATGTTATGTGTAAGAAACTTGTGCTGTCATAGATATGAGGGGCTGAGCTCTGTTTGGTGGTGCTGGTACTTCTTGGAGCACTGACTCCAGCTTTAGCAACACACTGAAAAAGGTATGGACTGATCAGCGAGGGTTCACAAGAGCAGAGGGAATGAGTAGAAGGAATATCAGTTAGTTTGGTTTGCTGCAAGGAAGTTTTAGATTAGCCATTGGAAATGCTTTCCAATACAGCCAATAGAGAAGCAAGGAATAGGCTGTCTAGCTAGTTCTCTGTCCCTGCAGGTTTTTGAGAATAATCTAGAAACCTGCCCATGGGAGATCAGAAAGCATGTTAGATCTGTTATTAATGACACAGATAATGGCAGATTCTGCCCCACAACAAAGGGACAGGCTGCCTCTAGGTCCTTTTAAACCCTATTCATCACCAAGTGATTCTTAGATGAACTATGTGCTGTCATTTATACCTGTTTAGAGTGGTTCCACAATTAGGATAAAAATAATATCCTCATATCCCTAATTCAGAATGAACAAGAGGGTTTGGGAAAGGGATGTTTTGAGAGAGGAATGTTGTCCTGCATGGCAAGATGGGTCTGCATGGAAACCACATGTGCATAGAAGGAGAAGCATTCAGGTTCTGCAGTGCCCAGAGCATTAATCTTAGTGAGTCCCTATTTTAGTCCTATTTAGTACAATATGGTAGAGTCCTTTGACTTAGATTAGGGGCATGCTGCAGAAAGGGCTCCTTCCATGTCAAACCTAAGGCAAAGGTGAGCAGGGATCTAATTTCTTGTGCTTGCTGGGACTCTGCTTAATCTGTGGGCAGTAAACCTGGATGACTCTCTGCAGAGATCCACTTTTACAGCAGACTGGAAGTTTTATAAATTCATTCACAAAAAAAAAAAATAAATTATCAGTGCATGCCTGGCTGGTTCAATTGTTTTGCAAAGAATGGGAGTGGAATTTATCCTATTTAACCTCCACAGCAGAGATAGCTCACCAGTAGATCCCTTTGTTAAGTGAGCTCAAGCTGACTTCTCATGGAGCAGCCGGGCTGGCTACATAAGGGAAGGGGAGCTGGAGCTGCAGGCAGGGGAAGTGTCCTCCCCAGCAAGGGCTCAGCCTCACGGTGCCCCAGCCGGGCCAGCGGTGTGGGCCCAATGTCTAAAGCCACACCAGGGCTGGGAGGAGCCAGGCATGGGGCCGGACACAGCGTGGCTGCAGCACAGCACCGGCGGGGAGCGAGGGACAGGCCTGAGCATAACCAGCTGCTGAGCCCTGGGGAAGAGGGTCCCAGCAGGACAGCTCACGGCTCCATCCCACACTGCAGCTGGTTTTACTGCAACGTGAGCCAAGGTTACAACTTCTATCCACAGACACCACCTCAAAGTTAGCCAGTGTTCCTACGGCCAACGTCTCTGCCCAATTCTTCACCCCGAAGACATCTTCAATTAACTTAGCGATCCCTGTAGAGAAGACTCAAAGAAGACGTCCTCCCACGAGCTCTGTTTTCGTGCCAGACTTAGGGCTCCGAACGCCTGTGCCATGTGGAGACGCCCCACTAGATGGCGGGATGTGAGCCGGTGGATGGCAAGCAGGACTCTGCTCACCTTGGTAGGAGGCCAGAGCTTTTCCCACTGCTGTTGGCACTGTTCCCATGTCACCTGAAATGCCCCAGGACCAGCACAAGTAAAATTCGATCTTGGGCCTGTAACTGATACAGCCGCTCTGGGCTCCTGGCCAGCTGGATGCTGCACACAGATACCATTCACTCCAGATAATTAGCATCCATGTGTGATGAGCTGGGGTCTGTTGAGTTCTTAACCATTACAGGGGTTAATGCTGCCATGCTAAACTCACTCAGTTGCAATTTTTCAAACTGGCATTTGCTTCAGAAATGTTATGAAGCCTGAAATTGAGTTCTGCCATTTTAATCCATCTCTGTGTGCTTTTTAGGTCACTGTTACACAGTGTGAACTCTCAGTCTTGTCAACAGGGAAATAATCATCACAGCACTCAGCATATTAATGGTGTTATCCCTAGACTTCTGTTACCAGTGGGTAACACAGTTATGTTTAGACAGCAATCTTTGCTGCAGATGCTCCAGGAAAATGGCAGGATTTAATACCCATTATAAGGAAATAGTAGATGAACCTTTTAGTCTCTCAGTTGTGCAAAGCTTCACTTTAAAATACTGTAGGGGACAGCAGGCAACAGGACTAAAAGATTCCGTTTTGGAAAACAGCTTCTTAAATGGCAATCCAGTAACTTGAGGTCATAACATATGTCAGCTGGAAATACAAAGCTGCTGTCATTTTCAAAGATCTCAAGACCGATATTTATTATTTTCTGATAAGAATTTTGTGTCCACTACCTTCCTCCCTAACATGAAAATCAAGAAGGGACCTGAGTGACAAAGGATATGTTGGACACTTAGGAGGTATCTCCCAGCTTCTGAGTGATTTTGAATTGTTCTGGTTTCTATTGTTTTGGAAAGGTACGGCAGCACTGTCAGAGCCATTCCAAAATGGGGAATTTTAACAGACGGATGAGAGACGCAGCTGTTTGCAGATTGTCCCCACAAATATGGTCTGAGGAAACAGGGACTGATCTGTTTATCTTTCTGTGAGATGGTTGATAATCTGAGGCATTTCAAGATAAGAGTAGAAAAGGACCTTGAGAGTTCAGTCAGCCAGTCTTCTTTCATCAGGGGGATTAGTTAGACATGCACTTCTCTGGGGAAATGTTTGCTTACCTTGTTTTTCAGATTTCCTGATGCTGGAGATTTCCATCATCCTCTGCAGAACAATTGTTTACTGAAAAGGGGGCTCGGCCCTACCATTCCCCTGTGAGTGTTGCAAATATAGGATGGATCATAACCTGTATTAATGTGGATTTAGAGGTTTGTCTGATGCTCAGATCCTTATGGAGCTCAGTGTGCCCCATTCTACATGGACACTTGGCTACACAATTTCTGTATTTATTAAAAAATCCCAACTATATTATTTGTCAGTACTTTCACACAGGATGAACTAGGGTGTTCCTCACTGTTTGGTTCCTTCACTGGGTCAGTGGGCACATGCAAGTCTCTCTCCACAGCCGTGATACTGTAGGTAGAGAGGAAAAATGGAAGAACCACCTCATCTCATGTATTTCTTCAGGAGCTTTACATTAAAAAAGCAGTTTAGCTAATGAATACAATTCAGGGCAGAGTTGCCTGAAGTGATAATAGATACTTCTTTGAAAACATAAGAGCAGCACTTAGTGCTGATCACAAGACTAAACTGTTAATGAAATTTTAAGAAGGAAACAGAGAATAAACCAGAAACATCCCTCCATATGTCTGTATATACACACCCAGAGTAAATATATATACACACACACACACACACACACACACACACACACACACATACACACACACGTACATTTTGTATATAGTTGCTGTATGCCCAAATGTCAAAAGCCATGTGCAGGCCTGGCCTGCCAGTGTCAAAAAGGTATGATAAAAGTAGGACCAGTACCAAGAAGAGAGGCAAGGAGCAAAATATTAATGTGGAATAGGACTCACCAACTTTAAAAAGTAATATCTTGGGTGGTGGGTGTGATGGCAATCTTTGAAATCAGCAGCAGAGCTGAGAAAATTAAAAGAGACCAACTATTCACTATCAGCAGAGAGGAAATATGGGAACATAAAGAAAATGATGAGGTGACAAGTTCACAAGGGTCAAAAGAAGGCTCCTTTTAACACCCTGTGTATAGTTACCCTGCAAAACTTATTGCTCGAGGATGCTGTGGATGCCAAAAGTTTAGATTATTGCAAAAGCAATTTAAAAAAAATTGCAGAAAGGGCTACTAAGCACTTCTGGCTCAGGAAGAAGCCCTACAGCCAAGGACTGCTGGAGTTCAGGAAATTTAACACTGAGATGTTGCCTTCCTCTGCATAGATTTGTATGTTTTTCAGGAATGAGTTTGGGAGAGATCTCTGTATCCTTGAATGCCCTTTATTAACTTGTCAGTCATATGCAGCCTTAGGGGAGGACATTTCTAGAAACGTTGATGGGGGAAAGAAAGTCGTGAGGAGGCTAGGGAATCATCTCTGGCTGTTTCTCTGCCCTGAAAAAACCCTTGGCAAACTGTGGGGCCATGCTGAGGTGAGGGAGGACTGTTGCCCATTCTGCTTCACTGGCTCTCATCTATGCTAGTTACATTAGCTGCTGCCCTGAGGATTTCTCCTCACCTGATTCTGCTGTCTTATGGTTCTGACCTGGTTTTGACATTTGAAAGAGCAGGTAAAACCCTCCTCACATGTGACAGGTGGTTTAGCTGCCACCAGTTTCCTTACTGTTTAATGACTGTGCTCAAATGCCCAGCCAAGGCAGTGTTGGATATCCCTGAGTAAGCGAAACATTACAGAGGTGCTGTGAGGTCAGGCTGCCTTGTTTCAGCAGCGCCAAGAAATCACATCCACGCTCTGCACTCTCTGGTACAGCCACAGGCCCCCTCTGTGTGTCTCATTTTAAAGTTGTTCTGCAATGTGGTCCAGTCCTATGTTCCTCCAGCTGTGGCTCATCAGGCATTAAACCACAGCACATTTCCTGTCTGGGACATCCTGCCCTGCGTGGACGCCTCCACCCACAAACATGTACATGTGTACAAGCAAAGTGCACCAGGACGTAAAAAAGACATTTATGCACATCCAAAGTGGAGCACACATATTTTTCTGCTGTAAATAACAACCACTGTGGCCATGGTGCACACAGTGCCTGTTAGGTTTGGGCTGTTTTTTCCTAAAAGGTCATTCATGATGCCCTTCAGTTTTGAAAAGCTCAAGGGCGTGTGTGGGAGCACAGTACACACCTGTGAGGCAACCCAGAAGTTCCCATGTGTGAAAACTGGTGCTTACAGCCCCTCCTCTCTGCAATGGCAGTCCGTGCATAACCCTCTTGTCTCAGATTCTCCATGCATGAAATGAGGCTAGTGATGTTTATCCACCTACTGCAAGGCTTGGTAGAAAAAATCATTACTGCTCTATGGGGATAGAAAACCAGGAAGAAATCCCATGGAAAGAATTAATCCATATGGGAGCAAGTGAACACGGAGAAATGAGGGAGGCATGGGGGCATAGCTCTTATAGCACAAAGCAAACGATTCTCCTCTGAGAACAGCATGAATATGGAAACCATGCAACAGATGCACTATGCTGAACATCAGATATATGCAAATTATTCTGCTCATCTTCTTGGTGCATTTTCTCACTATTCACGAATGGGTTTGTGCTGAACATCCTAGAGAGAAGCTGCTTTTGGGGAGAGTGGATGTTGCAGACACAGGGTGAGAGCATGCAGGGTGTGATGCGCTCGTGGTGCCCAGAGCTGTGCTGGGCCCCTAAACAGCAGGATAGAAATCAGCTTCTGCTTTCAAACTCCTCTGAGGCAAGGCAAAGGGGTGAGCTCCAGCCAGGCACATAAGAGCAATGCCATGGAAATGGGGATAGCTTTTCTTTCTTTCTGTTAATCTGAGTTTATTATCCACTGCTCTGGATTTCTGCTGGTGGCCGGTGCTATTTAAAGACTTGGCTTTCATCCAAAGCCCTCACTCGCATGCTTCACACAAGAAACACAGACAGAAAAATAGCAATTTCTCCATTAGTTCATTGAACAGGTCTGCTGCTGCTGAACACAAAAGGCACCATTTCAGATTCTGCATGCAGTCCTGTTTATAAGCAAGCTGCGTCCCTGAGGGTCAGCTTTTCCAAAGGAACAACCTGATCATTTGTGAGTGTCTTTACTGCCTGGAGTCTGACCTAGGCAGACAGAGGCTCAGGGCATGACTTCTATTTGCAAATTTTTTTTTTTTGAGCGTTTCACATGAAAAGTGCAAACATAAAGGCCGAGTCTTCTGCTTTTTGTAGCCCACTGAAAATTAAGGACCAGGAAAATTATTTTTCATCATTTCTTTGCTTTCTGATTATATTCTCCATTCCTGAACACAACCATGACAGTTGGTAGATATATTGACCAAATGTGTTTCTTCATTCATAGCTTCTCTTCTGGTATATCCAGACATAACAAATTATTACTTATTTCCATAGGTAGGGAAACAAAACTGTGGAGATCATGGATATTCAGGATGGGTAGTAAGAACCTGAGATCTTGCCATGATAATAATATTTCAGTGGTGCTGATGCTGAAGTTTGGTCTCCAGAGAAGTACAAGGTTTGTTTTCATCTTGGCCATTTGGCCCAAGATACAAAATGTTAACCTTGAAAGAGAAGCGTGAAAAAGGGCTGGGTTTTGGACTGACAGTGGAGAAGTCCCACGTCCGAGCCCTGCTGGAGCCATGTCACTTTCTAGGGTGTTCAGGGCTAAGCCTGTAAGTATGTTTTTAGGAATCAAAGTACTTTTCTGATTCCCAGCAGAGGCAGGAGCTTCCTGAGATGCTCAGGTCTTGTTCTTGGCACTCAATTTGGATTTCTATTTTTTGGTTTCAGTCCCTTTATTCATAACATGTACATGTGGGCAGTAACAGACCACAAAGAAATACCCTGAAGAGTCATTGCTAACAGCTCAGAAGTGCAGTCTATGGGATGAGATCCCTTTGAGGCCTCCAGGAAGAAGGCTTAGTATTACAAAGCATGTAAGAATTGCACTCCCTTGTTCAAGCCTAGTTGCAGAGATGTGAACAGCATCAGGCACTGTTACAGCCTTTTTTCACAGTCAGTGCAATTTCAGTCGTATTCAAAGTTCTGAAGTCCTTTATTTGCTCTTTTATAGCATTAATGTGAAGGACCTACTAGCTTAAAAACTGTAGCTAGGAATAGCCTTGAATTTACCAGAAAGGCACAAAGAGGAGAAAGACAGACTTGTAATATCACCACAACATTTAAACAATATATTATCATCTATATATATCTCAAAGATTAAAAATTATATTAAAATGCACACAGTGTTAACTACTGTTAGCTAATATAATAAATAATTTTTATTTGAAGAATATGAAAGCTACAGACTGTATATACTGCATACCTGGAGTTGCATATTGAACTCATGGAGAAAGTACTTTAGTATTTTAATACAAATGTTCAGTAGACATCTGCAAGCTAAAGACTGTTGAATACTTGTGTTCTGGTTTTGCCTGGTGTGTGATGCAGTAGTAATATTGAGATGGCTGTAGTTGTTACATTTTTTAATCATGTAGTTTGCAAGACAAGAGCTGTGATTTTCAATGCAGTGTTTTATTTTCCATGCTCTGGTAAGTGACATCATAGCTTTGTTCTGACTTAGTTCAAACACCAATTCTTATGTTAATAGTGTATAGTAAGAGGAAATGAAACATTATTGCAGAAGTGAAAGGCAGAAAAAGAAATAATTATTTTTTAATACACGGGCACTGAGTGACCCCACAGTAAGGTCACACTGCCTGCACTGGCTCCTGTCTGTGGTCAGGAAAGGTCCCTGGGAGCTCGTTTTAGAACCTGGCACAAAACTGGCTCTGTCATGTGCTGCTTGGGGGAAAGTTCAGACGTTCAAATCTAGGTTTAAAAACAGAGGCAGTGAGAACTAAGATGCAGATCTGACAGAGGAGATTTATTATAATCTTTTTACCTGTCCCACAGAGCTCCTGACTGCCCTTTTGGCTGCACGTTTTAAGGTTCATGTTTGCAAGCACCTCTTCAAGAATGAAGTAAGGTTGGGAGTGGGGAGGAGAGTATCTATATTTGTGTGGGTGTTCTGTGATGGAAAACATGTTAATCTGTGTTCCAGAAAATTTTAAAATTGAGACATACTGGAGCCAAGCTGGATCAACGTTATGTATGAGTAAAACTAGCCAATCTCAATCATCAAAAATTCAGAGTGACTACAGCTGTGCCTTGCACCATTGACTCCTCACCCCAATGGCCACAGTCAGATGAGCAGAGCAGAGTCTCTGTGAGCTCAGAGCACTGTTGGAACACACACCTCTGTATTTACAGCGCAATACCAACTGCCAGTGTCACAGGATGTCTTTAGGTGCAATGTACACTAGAGAGGACCATCTGCTTCATAAATTCAGCCACATCTTTTGCAGCAGCACCTTAAGTCCTAGTGCACGTGGAGTATTTTGACATTACTGTGTCTAGCCTAATATTGGAAGGTCAGACCCTTGGTTTAGGATGAGCAGTCGGTCTCCTTGCAAGAATATTTTGCTCTTGATTTTCATTCGAGGCTTTCCCCCCCATTTTTGCTACAAAAAAGTAAGGGCCTGAGAACATTACAAAATAATAATTGGCCTCCCACCACCACCCTCTGAAACTGAACTTCTGGCTTTTCAAGAATTTTCATAGTACATTGCTCACAAGGCTAAGAGAGATCAGCTGAAACTTGGAGGCAAACCTAGGTCCGATTAATGAGCCTGTTATTCATTAACATTTATATGGCCATTTGTTTCAGTGCATTTGAAGTAAACAAAACAGGGAAAATAAAGGAGAAAGAACCGAATGTCAGTGAGAAACTCCAGGGCCTGATGCCATTGCCCCTTGTCAGCAAATGGCGAATACCTCCAAACCTTGCAAATGCACTCTGGGATTGCTGGAACTGTTGAGAGAGCGGATGGGAGCAAGAATGCTGTGGCCTGTCTGAACAATTGTTTTCCAGAGAACTGATGTATTTTGCAGTGGATTTAGAAGATTCAGTAAGAAAAAACCAATAAGCTATTCAGTTGAGCTTTCTGGGTAAACTGATATTTTGACCAAGAATGTTAATTATGAAAATGCAAAAATGTTGCTCATTGTTTCCAATGCAAAATAGCAAAACAAAAAATCTGTGGCAGTGGCAGGACAGCTTTGATTGTAAGAGTCCTGATTCTGATTTTCCTGCTGCAAGAAGTCCTGCACTTCTGACAGCAGGCCAAGAATTCATTCCTAATGCTGTCCTCCTACAACATGTAAAGGAAGTTTTGAAGGTCTTACTGCTGCTGCAGCTCTGTCTCCTATCACAACTGTTAGGGGATTACAGCACAATGCAGAGCTTAAGAAAATTCTTAGAACTGTTTCTGGCTGGTGTCCAGAAGCCTGTGTTTGGCCAAGTTTAGAGGGCTTTTGGGACACAACTAATCTGATACATGAAACCCATGAAGTCAGATGTGTTAACTTTTACATGGAAAAGACAGACACATAACTATGTGCTAACATGGTCAGGCGAGCTCAGTTTAGGAGCTAATTTCTTTTGCACTGGTGACATAGGCAGTGGTTAAACTAAGAACTTTTTTGCTGATAAGAGACTTGCTGAGATAATTGAATGAGCTCTGTTCAGATAAACCAGATGGAGCTGCAGGAGTCTGCACACCACTTATTTTCCCCATCTAGTCTTTAACTACACCATTTAAATGCCTCTACCTTGTGCTGGATCATATGGAGTGAGTAAGATCATCTACACTGTACATTTCATTGCTCACTCTTTCACCTCTCCCATTGCTTTCAGAAGCTGTATACTTACTGATCAACAGCCATTTTCTGGGGTTCCCCTATTTCTGGAACTGTGTTTGTACTTCAAGGTTTTAGAAATACAGAACAGCCTGTTTATAATCTCCAAAATTCAATGTTACAATGGAGTCTGCAGTGAAAATCAACATCAGAAGAAAGTGCTCTCATTTATATATTGCTGAGATACATTTGGAAAAAAGTTGTGTAGCTTCTAGAGTTACCTCATTTTCATACACATACAATTACCTCCATTATAGAAGCCTTTCAGGTAGGGACTGTAATTTAAGATATAAAAATAATAAAAACAGTGGATCTTTTGAAATCACATAAAATCCAGGATGTGTAAGAACTACAAGAGGTGGGCTAGTTTCCTATAAAATTTAAAGATACTACAAACCCAAAGTTTAACTCCATCCAGGGGGAAGTTTATAATCTATTGCTAAGTCCTGTGCTCCAAGCAGCCTGGAAGGATGGCCATGCTCGGTATCCTGAGGTGTGACTGCATAATGCTGTGATCTTCTAGGATCCCTGAACACCTCCTCCAGGAAGTGGAGACAACCACTCAATCTCCAGACACCTTTCTTGGAACATTTCTTCTCTCAGAATCCTGAAGGTGTCAGAAGTAGCTTTCACCTGTAGAGGTTTCCTCTGGAACAAGCTACCTAGATGTCTTAGCCCTCATGGCAACTATTACTGAAGTGGCAGCGCATCTGTTTTCAAAGCATCACTATCCTTTTCACTTATAAAAAAACCCCTCTTGTCATTTCAGACAGTCTAGCACCAGTAAATCCTGCACAATTTATACATGCCTGGACTCCTCAAGTCTCTTGTCTTAACCTTCATTTGCACTATCTTCTCCTGTTCATCTTTGTTACTCTTAATTGCTTTTTTGTCTCTCTTCTCCCTGTCTTCTTGCTGGCTTTGAATTTGAAATATAAAGCAAGGAAGTTTGTAGGCTGGTTCTTTGATTAGGCAGGACTGGATTCCCCATGGCCTTAGAGCTGAAACAAGGCCAACCTGTCTTTGGCATGAATTACACTCTGCATTTTAGCTGTGTTGTAGGAGTCCATCCAAAGTTCTTAGACGAGGCTTTACACATGATCCAGCTGGCAGCCTGCAGGCTGCAAGGTGGCTCCGCCTTGCCTCTGTTCTCTGACCTTGAAGGTCAGAAAAACTTGTTAGCACAGTGTGAAGTCCGGGCATTAATGCCACCCCCCTTCTCTTGCTGTGAGCCAGACAGGAGGCTAGAGGAATTAGGATGGGGTGTTAAAGGCAGGATGCATACTGCAACCCCTCAAGAGTTTTTTGCTCTGCCAGGTACTTGTGGCTAAGTCCTCTGAGATGCTGAGACATTCTAGTATTTCAATAATGTTCCAACAGGATGAACCCACTTCAGGTCACGCACTCCTGCTGCTTCTGTTAAACTGGTGCTGCTGCCAGCGTGAAGCCAGTTGAGCTCCATCAGCTGGCAGAAGCCTGGGGTTTGATGGGTCCATTCTGTAATTAGTGAGTTGAACCAACTCATGAATCAGATGAGAGCAATCACCAGCCCGAGCAAAGGGCCAGAACTTTGTCTGGGAATGGGAGGGGAATGTGGGAAGATGAGGGAGCATCTGCCTTTTTGGCAGTGAGCTGCTATGTCAGCACTGCCTTGTTGCAGAACAAAGCCCCTTGTTAGAGCTGTGAGGCACATTGCTCTGCTCCCTGGTGCTGCCTCCTAAGGCATGAGCCATCCAAAAGCTGGCATCCACTGAACCAAGTGCAGGGAAGGATAACTGTGGGAAATGGAGGGACATGAACAGGTCAGCTGCCATGTTTTGTGGAAACTCAGGATGTCTGTCATTGCAGTCTGTGCTTCTTTAGCCCCTGGAAGACAATTGTTTTCCCTCTCTGCCAGGCTTTGTTACTAGGAGCCAGTGGAGATGTGTGTTCCTACCTATGACTGCTGCTTTGCAGCATCAGCAAGGAATCCCACTGCACATTAAAGGTCCTGAGTGACTTGTTCAGGATGTGGTTTTTGTGACAGACAACTACCACAAGGACAAAATCCTACAGCTGTTTTCCCCTGCTGTGCAGAATAACCTGTCTTGCTCGAGGTTAACAGCAATCAGCTCACCTCAGCCAAACATGGTGTTAGTTCTGGTGTTGTCATCCTGTGGATTAGCAGGCCTGCAAAGCAATAGAATACTTCTCCAGAAAGCATCCTGCCTTTTCAGAACTTTTAATTTAAAAGAAAAGTTACTTAAATGCTTCATTTTACAAAATTTTATAAAATACATTTTCAAATTTAAAAGGAAGAAAATGGTATTCAAATGCTGATAGCGAAAGCTAGGTTACCCAATGCCAGACTGGGGTAACCAGAAGAAAAGCTGGATTATTTGGGTAATGATTTAATGCAAGGCATTCTGTGAACACTAGAGGAAAATCACCAAAACCTGAGAATCAGGAAAGAGAATAGTGAGGCTCCTTTAAGAAGTAATAGCACTGAAAGCTTGAACTTTTCCTACATAGGCAGTTCTGTGTTCTGATCAGCCTAAATCCTGCACTATGAAGGACATGGCTTGGGGTCACCTGCCAGCACATCTCCCTGGCCATTGTCTTGTTTGAGTCACATTTCTGTTACAGTAGAACTACTTCAACTGCAACTCTGCTTTCACAGGATAGTCTAGTGCAAATACGTATTTCCTCCAGCAGATGCTTCCACAAATATGTTTCCCCCAACAGATGCTCCCTACTATCCCTGGATATTGAGTACTGCCAGTAAGGGGTGTACTGAAAGTGGCAGAAAACATACCATATGTGAGATGTTATTCGGTGTCACGTCAACCTCTCTGTCATTCATTCAACATTGAATCATCTCCCTTGTGGAAAAGGTTAGGCTGTATCTTACATCATATTCTGTCTGGCTTTTAGTAGGACACAGAAAAATATTTGCTTTTCTTTGTGTTGCATCTACCAGCATTTAAACTGGCATGGTTTCTTCCAGTTGCTTCCATTGTTCAGTGCAGTGCCATGTTGGACAAAAGCCTCTGTGAAGCAACTGTGACTGCTCTTTATTTAGCAAGGATCTGGAGGATCAGCTGTTGACGTTGGAAAGTATTTTGTGGTAGTGAAAAACCTCCTATAGTGCCTTCCTATCTGAGCAACTTTAGCAGCTTTTCATTTGCTCATTCGAATAAGATCAAACCCAACACCGTGATGTATGTAGGAGTTATTATCTCTGTATGGAGTCTCAGAAAAGAAGAGAAATCAATGTCCCAGGACCTGCTGCAAGATTGCAACACTTTCAGAAAATTTTGTTTGGTTTACAAGTTTACATTTACTAGAACTGCCTTGCTGGGACCTTATGCTGTGTGACTGTCATCCATTCAAAGCCTGGAACTGTCCTCTGTTCCTTCACCCTCAAAGCCTGGAACTGCCCTCTGTTCCTTCACCCTTTACCCATTAAAAACAAATAACATGGCCCTTTTATATCCACAAAACAATGACACAGTAAAGACCTTTGGCTCCTGCCAATGCCAGAGCCCAAATCAGATTATAAAAAAATATTTATTTAAAAAAGGCTACAAAATAACATTTACTGTTACTCCTGATTTCACCTTCCTTTCTCCTTGACCTCTGCACAGTAGAGTCTGTTACAAAGTTAGAAACTTCAGTTGTTTTGTCATTGTACATGACATATGCTAGCAGCTGGAGGAGGAAATGTTGTTGAATAATTACAGAAAAAAAGGGTTGGAAAGATCTCTGAGAGTCCATCCCAATGCTTGGGCTGGGTAATCCAGATCATAATTATGTCTCAAAAACAGCTGCTCAACAGTTTTTAAGAGTTTGTGGTGGTGATGAAGGTACTGGAAGCTCCACAGTCAGTTTCATCTAGTACTATCCACACCATTAGAAAGTCTGTTCTATGTCTAATAGAAGTGGTAGAGAACAGATAATTAAGTTCCTCTTTATGGATAACTTTCAGTCTTGAAGATTATGTTATCCTCATTTTTAATTTTTTTTTAAGTCTATTTATTTCAATTTTTCCTCACAGATTTGTATTCCTAGCCTTATTTTCCTAACTCTTCTTTACAGCCCTTCTGACATGCACCACACATAGCTGGATGTGGTGCTCCAGGCTGAGGCTTTGCCCCTGGCAAACACAATGGAAATACTATTTATTGTGTCTTACAGTTTTACACATACCAATAGCACACTGAGTGTCTGTTTTTCCAACAAAGTCATCTGCTTTATGATTGAGGGTCAGATCAAATGCTCTTCAGAGAGAAAGTGCTAACACCAAAGGTGAGGAGGCTGTGCCAGGGCAGGGAGCTCTTGACTCCCATGTCCTAGACTTGCTTTCAGCATGCAGCCAATGGAACACGAAAAATACAAATCAATTATGTAACTAATAATTGTGAAAGTTTCCAAGGGAGAAAAGGTAACTCTCCAGTGGTTACAGCTAGTGACAAAATGACAAGGCAGTTTGAACAATACCTGTAGCCATCTGTGTCTCTTTACTAACAATTCATTTAAGCAGTGGGAGACTTGGCAAAACTGTCTTCACCACTGCAGAGACCAGGAGTGAAATGATTTTCCATCTTAAGCAGCAGTGGAAAGAGCGAAACAGGAATGAATGCACAAAAAGCAGAACTCCCTGGTAAAATGGTTTGAGAGCAGTCTTCTTTTGCTTAAAAAAAAAAGAAACAAAAAATGTGTGAGGAAATTGAGGAGCAGTAAGTTTAGGGGTCTGGGAATTAATTAATTAAACTGTAGCCCTACACAGCTCATTGGGAAAGAACTGGCGCTTGGACAAAGCTGTTGTAAGACTGTGTAATCAATTACACATGGATTGTTCAGAGACATGTGGAAAGATGCTGAGCATCTAAGTCAATGCTGGTATGACGCAAATGCCAGGCTCAAGACAGCTTGCCAGAAGCAGTCCACTGGCTGTTGACAAAAGCATTACGTATCTCATACGTAGTATGAATTGGGTTGAGAATACAACAGAAGATGTTATTCAGAGGATCCATGCAAAAGTCACCAGCGGTAACAAAAGTTAACCTGAATTCTTCTGTTTTCAGAAGTAAACAGTTGAGAACTAGCAGGTACTTAAGAAATGTGATTGGGTACAAGATATAGCAAGTGAGCAGGAACTGATTTTCATCAGAGGTGAAAAAAATCCATCTGCCTGCAGAAGGAGCTGGCCAACTCAAGGTCAGAGTAGAACTAAAGTCCTTCTTAAAAGGAGGCAGAATTTGAGAAGTCAGAAAACTGAAGTGGCTGCACCAAAGTGCAAAATCACTTGATGTTAGAATCAGTCCAAAGGTCTCTGTGCAAAAATAAGGAAAGGAGCTGTTCAAAGTTTATCTCAAGTAAGATTGTACTACTACTTGCTCTTAGAAATAAAACCTGTGAAGTACTAGCCAGTTCCGAGGAGTTTCAGGAGGGGGTCAGAACATGAGTACCAGTTCTGAGGTGAAAGTTTGTAGCCACCTTCTGTGAGGCCCACCTGAAAAGACAACTTTGCAACACTGTGATTGGAGCGTGAGCTCTGTGGGCTGCCCATCCTTTAACAACTGAAATGTAAAATTTCTGGGAAGTCTGTAATGGACTTGGATTGCTTTAGATAACTATTTTCATTGTATGAAGCACTTGCAGCATATTGGAACCCAAACTTTGGATTCCTTATGCGTTATTGAGGGTTGCATGCAAAGCCACATCCAGCTTCTTAATGAGAGCTATGGATGTTACCCCCTTTCTCCACCATCCCGTGAGCTTAAATAAAGGTTCTCAGCCTCCAGCCTTGCCCTGAGATTAGCGAGGGGAGCAATCCCGCAGGATGTTTTGCCCTTTCTGGGGTAAAGCATGCCATTCGCTTGCAAGGCAGCAGACTGACAACGGCAGCAGGACTGCACCATGGGGGTAGGTCTTTCCAAGCACTACTGGCAGCTCTTCAGTCAGAAACAGAAAGCACCGAGTTGCCAGAACACTGTGCCTTTAGGGGCAGCAAAAGAGCTGATTCCAACTATTTCACAGGGAGCCCTGGGCTCTGGACCAGATTAGTTCTGGCTCTCATCCAGTCTTCTCTGCCACCTGTACAGCAGCTGAGACCTGCCTTTTTGCATAGCCCCTTTCCTTCTGGACAGGCACTGGATATGTGTTTACAAGGCAATGTAAAGCTTATGTGCTGAATCCACAATTTCGGCACTGGTAATGCAAAGAAACAGTTATAATGGCACAGCACTGTGTAACAGTACTACTGAATCACCCGTGTAACCGTTCTGCCAAAAATATTCAAGAGGGTATTTTAAAGAGCAAAGCAGCTATTTAAGCCCACCCTGCCCCTTTCTGTTCCTCCGCACAGCAGGTAGCTAAAGGTTCCTGTGCCACTTCAGGAAAGCTTAGCCCGGGTACTGCTGAGTTGTCGCTCGCAGCACAGGCGACAGGATCGTAAACCGAGGGGCAAAATCAATGTCCTTATAGGTAATGAAGAGGAGAAACCCTACGGGGCGAGTGACCTGCTCGTTAACCACGGAGCGCTGAAACACCCACTGACACAGCCGCTCCATTCTCCTGGAGCAGGAATGCCAATGGAAAATGCCAGCCTGCCCCGCCAGCCCAGAAGCCTCCCAAGGCCAGCGGCGAGGAGAGACCTCTGACTGCAAGGTCAGCGTGGTTAATCTTTTCCCCAATAACTACAGCCGCCTCGGCGGGCCCTTCAAACCAACTGCGGCTTTACACCCACCCCTTCCACACCCCTCTCCTGGCTCGGCCCCTCGGGCCAGCCCGCCCCGGGGCGGAGCCCCGCGTTCCCCAAAAGCCGCCGCGGCCGCGGAGCGCGGCACTGGGATTTGGGAGCGGCGGGATCGCCAGCGCGGGACGCGGGGCTCGGGCAGGGCTCGGTGGTGAGTGGGGAGGTGGCGGCCGCTGCTGCCCTCAGGTCTTGGGGGGTGGGAGCCCATCTTTCGTGTGTAGTTTTTTCAGTCGTTGTTGTCTCCCTAGACGCGAATCCATTTTAAATAGTTAAAACAGCTATAAACCCGAGAACACTCTGTGCTAGCGATATTTTCAACCAATATATAATTCGGTGAGTGACTTTTCAAGCCTGTTCCCCATCAGGGAAATACCGAGCTATTTAAGTGATTCGTTCTTTTATGGAACCCAGGCTTTTGGGTTTGTTCTGGTCATGCTGTGATTAAAAGAAAGAAGATTCTCTTCTGACCTCCGCAGAAAGCGCGTGGATGAATCTCTGTAATAATTAAACCCAGTGTCCTTTAAGGTCCAGTATCCCCTCTGTCATCATTGATGTTCAGGGTACAACAATATATATTTCGTAAAGACAATATCTTTCTAGTAAAAGTGGAGACCTTTTTTTTTTCTATAATGTTGGCTGGATTCTCTTTTTAACTAGTTTGCCACTCACTCAGCTGATACAGAATTCTTCAGAGGAGACACTAACTATTTTTATTGATATAGGGAAGAAGTTCTGAGTAAGAAGCAAACCAAGAATTCAGAATATGCGTGGAAAATGAGACAGCTGAGATCATGGGGCGAAATTACTGGCTGGTGTGTCTTTTTGATTGTTTTTTTTTCTGAGGAAAACTCTCCCTCTTTGCTCTAATTTCTTCTTCATACTTCTTCCTAAAGTATGGAAATCTAGAAGGAGGGGGCTGGAGGTCAGAAGTGGAAAGATTCATATGGTTAGTTTGGCATACTGGCAGGAGATGAGACTTGAAAGCCTTTCAGATGTACAGACACTGACCTTCACCTTGGGATCTGTCAAAGGAAGAGTGTGCTATAAAATTTTTGCATTAGGGTATCTCATGTATATATTGAAGCTTAAACTAATATTTGTAAATCTGTGTGCAAATTGAAAACTTAATTTGGCTGTGCTCAGAATTACATAGAAAAAGCCTTCATTGCCTAGGCAGAGTGAAATATGAAACAAACAGAAAAAGGATATATTTTAGTTTCATTACTGTTCTGGTATTTGTGATAGATGAAAATTTGTTTTAATATTTTGGGGAGGCTTAAATGTCAGTTTTGATGAGTTTCTCAGGAGTAAAGATCAGGTGTGTGGCTGATAGTGGGCAAACTGATCTTGGCTTTGTCTCTCTTAATTAAATGATCTGCCATTAATCATGGCAGAACAGGAGGATGAGGAACTTGGAGCTGGAACTGGGCTCCCTCTGATAGAGTGTCATATCCATGTGGTTCTGCCTCATTCATATTGAAAAGCTGGCATGGTCTGAGCCTTGTGTCCAGACCTCTGTACTGCAGTCTTTTTAGCAGTATAGTGAGGTGTCCTTAGTTGCCATTTTGTTTTTTTGGTTTTTTTTTTTTTTTCCTCCATCAATGCTGGCTTTTTGCAGCTGTCTAAAGAGTATTATGGATTTCTGTGCATGTAGGTGTTGAGTATGTGAAATTGCATGACTTTAGCTTCTTTTTTTTTCCCTCGTGTGTCAGAAGATCCAGGTAACTCATCATGAAGTGATGATGGTAAAAGGAAAACTAGGGCTGCAGAAACTATTCAGGCCTGCTGAGTGTCTGCAACTCTGAAAATTCATTTAGGTGCTGGGTTGTTGGCACTTCTAGAGGAAGGGACTGAAGAAGGTTCAGCTGTACAAGAGGCAGGGCTAAGTAACTGGTGTTTTTGTGATATTCTCCAGTTGGGCACTACGGGTGATTAAGCACAGGAAAATAACAGGGAGTGTAAGTGCCAAGGGAAGTACTTTCAAGTACAATTTTCCCATAAAATTAATTGGCAAAAATAACTGTAGGATGCAATGTTTTGGGGGATGTTATAGAAAATGGGGAATGAAAAGTATTTATATTGTGAGGAAGGGGAAAAATAAGCTGTGGAGAGACCTGCTTGCTTTTGGGAAGGGCAATCTTGTATTGGCTGGACTAGTTTGGTTTTGAAGTTCTTATCTCTTTTCTAATATAGTTGGATTACTTTAACACCTTGCAAATGCCAGAGTTGATTATGAATTGGGGTCACTTTGTCCAATTCACTTAATTGACACAATTTTCATGTAACATTCACAAGAATGAATATTGTGAACCCTGGTGGCAGAAATAGGTCTTAATGGAAACAAAATGGTGTATTATTAAATGCCCTTATTTTCTGTCCAAGTGTACCAGCTTAGCTCATGCTAATGAATGTTGGTAACTGGAAAAAAGGAAGTTTTGTAATGACTGTGTTAAAAGTTCCACTCAGCTGCAGGATGTAGTCAAACTAGTTTAGCTTGGTAAAAATCCTTGGAGGCTGTTCACTGCAGTGCTCCTTAACATTGTGCCCGGGAGACAAACTGCTTTAACCTTTCATGGTGAGGAGAGTGGTGACCAAAATACAGAGTAGACACTGATTTGAACCCAGATGCCTTTCTATGGTATTCTTGTCTTTCTCCTGATTGTTAAAGGTATTAAATATTTTTTTACCCTTAGCATGTTTGAAAGGCCCATTTTAAATGGACCAGGCACCAAGTTTTTACTAGGTATTAGCATGTATATTTATGACATGTACTTACATAAGCATTAAATATTCCTCTTTCATAGAAAGAGGAACCAATAATGCCAGCACTGAACTGGAAGCCCTTTATCTATGGAGGTTTAGCATCAATCACTGCAGAATGTGGTAAGCATTTGCTTTAACTGTTGACATGATTTTCTTGACTTGGACAGTGTCTATGTAAAACAAGTTTGGTTCCATGCTGCCAGTGACACAGTAGTATATGGTGGTCTACTGCATAGAGTTTTTTGTTTAATGGTGACTGAAGAGTTGCTCTGATCTCTGTTGCAATGCCAGAACACTTGTGTCTGTAAACTCTCATCTCTTGTAAGTCTTGTTTTTATACATATTTTGCCTTTGTTGTATTATTTGGTGTTTCTTTGATGTGTTCTTAGACAGTGGTCATAAGTAGATACAGCTTCTGCTTTGCTACAGTAGACAAGTTAAGCTCTTAACTTGTAAATTTTTCTCTTAGCTTTCCTGAGCATCTATGTTGCAGTTTAAATACCTTTTCTCAAATGTAAGTTGCTGCTTAGATTTGAGCACTTAAATTCAATAGTGAGCAACACAGAATAATTGCTGTAGTGAGACAGTGCATCTGATGTTCTAGGCCTACTCTAAAGGCAAACCTAAAATATCGACGTCTGTATAAAGTTGTATCTGCAATACATGTACATGGAAATAGAGGAAATTTTCATTGAAGCAGAACATGGTTGGGCATGGGGTGGGCTTGCATGCAAGGTCTGTCTAGTAAAGTAGATGCAGCATAAAATTACACTTAAAACTACTATTTTGTTTTCATGGAATAGTTTCGGTTGGAAGGTCATCTGGTCCAACCCCCCTGCTTTGAGCAGACACATCTTTAAATCAGGTTGCTCAAAGCCTTGTCCAATCTGACTTTGCATGATTCCAGGGATGAGAAGGCTTTCTAGGTAGGAAACTTGTGCAAACTTGACTTTGAAACCTCTCTTATTTGACTTGACTGAATATAGCCAATAATGCCAAAAGCTTTGTAAGGAAGACAAACAATTCATGAAAGCTTTGCTTGTCTGCTAAGCCTCATTTGAACAGATGTAGTTAATCCTGACTGCTGTTGGTGCTTAGATGAGTATGGAATGTTGAGGTGGTCCTTTTCCTGGATGGATATACTTCCTGAATCCTTTCATAAGGGGAGCATGGAGAGTATGAACTGAACATAACACAGCAGTAGGCTACAGGAAAGCAGTAACAGAAATAGGTACTGCTGCTACTGCTTTTTCAGATAGTAGGCCAGAGTCTGTATAGCATGTCCTATGGGATTTATTTGCCTTCAGTGACGTCCTCTTTAAAGGTGTTAATAGAATACACATGCAAACTTGGTACTTGAGTGGGATTGCAGAGTCCTGTTCAGTGTGGCTGCTTACAACCAGGCAATGCCATGTTGCCTGAAAATATAGTGAATGTGGAATGTAAACACAGGAAGTAGGCAGGGTCTCTGACAGGCCTTTAGAAGAAACAAGGTGATATAACGTGAATCACTTCTTTAAAAGAAAGTCTTGGTGAGAAAGACTTCTTTCCCATGGGAGTACTTTTATATATTATGATATATAGTAAATGTTGCTGGTTCTTGTATGATGTTCTCTGTTGTCTTTGGTTAGGTAGGTACTTCATTAATTTTCTCACTGATTTTCCTTTAAGGTACTTTCCCTATCGATCTGACCAAAACACGTCTCCAGGTTCAAGGTCAAGTTAATGATGCCAAATACAAAGAGATCCGCTACCGTGGAATGGTGCATGCACTGGTCAGAATATGCAGAGAAGAAGGATTGAAAGCCTTATACTCTGGGTAAGATTAACTGAGTTGCAGCAATGGCTTATGAACAGTCTGTGGATAAGTATAAGCCCATTGTATGTGAATTTTTGGGTTTCAGGATTACAAGGTATTTGTTTAGCCTTAATCTGGAAGGTGGCAGACCAAGCTTAGATACCTTCAGTGCTGCACACTGCAGTAGCATTTCACGTTTAAAAAAATAAAACCTACTTGAAACAAAATGGCTAAGCATAAGGTTATTCTCTACAGTGCTGCTATGGTTGTTCCATCTCTCAGAATTAAAACTGAATTAACTTTTGTCTATAAATGAGCACACTTTGCTTCAAAATATGTAGGATGGTGGGGGAATTACATTTCAGACATGCCTGCCAGCTATTTTATAGATTGCAAGTTGAAGCGTGGTCTAATAGTAATCCCTTCACAGTTCATACATGTTCTTGCAGGCTCTATTTAAAAAAACAAAAACCAAAACCTAAAAAGCTCCAAAGCTTGTTTTGTTTATAGTGAGTTTAAATTGTTGATTTAAATGAACAAACCTTTCTCTACTAGGTATCTCTGCACTAGGAAGAATTTTCTGATGAGTTTTTGAATTCTTGAGCATAAACATTATTGCTGCTTGTTTTTACAGGATTGCACCTGCAATGCTACGGCAAGCTTCATATGGAACTATAAAAATAGGCACTTACCAGAGCTTAAAAAGAATGTTTGTTGAACATCCAGAAGGTGAGTGGTTATTTTCCATTTAATTGAGGAGTGATTTGCCTGAAGCTGTTTCCATTTGGTATCTTACTGTAGCATTTGAATAAGTCTACTGTGAAGACATTCCTATACCGGTTACAACAAAGTGAGTCAGCAAGGATAACTTGTCAGAGCAGGTTTTATGGCTTCTGTAACTGGCACTCTCTGGTTAAATGAGGGGAGGCATCATCGTGTCATAATGCATCTTAAGCTTTGTAAATCTGCAGCTAAACTCTCTTTGTTTGTGAAATAGATGAAACCCTCATGATGAATGTTCTGTGTGGCATGCTTTCGGGAGTAATCTCATCCTCTATTGCCAACCCTACAGATGTCTTAAAGGTAATTATGTAGAGCTTGTCTTTTTAGTTTTTGTTCTCTCCTGAAATAAAAGCAGTCTCCTGATGAATATAGGATTTGTTTTGTAACCCTATTTATTCTCATCTCTTAACTTCTAAAAAATCAGTTACATCCTGAGTTCTTGGAACCTCCTTCTGGTCCATATTAATTATTTGAAAGTACACATGAGGAAAGTGAAGATGGGGGAGGTAGTTGGATCCACATTTTTGAGTGTGGGGAAAGAATAACTTTCCTGCTGTAGTGTTTGTGTGGAAGCCACACTGCATGTTTCATCTGTACTGCTAGGTAACGTTATTACACTAGGATGTTTCTAGAGCTCAAAATAGGTGAAGATCAATTCAGAGGCAAGAGTTCCAATGAATGCAACTTGTACTGTATGATTCCTTAATGCTGTAGAGAGGCTTTGCAAGCCTGTGTTCCAAGGAAATGATGTTCCAGCATTACTCATTTAAAGTGAATTACTGAAACAACCACCTCTTTAGGAACCTGTTAGCTTAATGATAGTAGGCTACTTGGAAGGGCTGATGGTATTTATCTTACAAAACTGGAGCTTGTGACTTACACAGCTGTTCCTAATGAAAAGGAAGTAAAGAAACTTTCTATGTTCTTCTGAAACTACTAAAAAGCTTAATCCTTAGCTTCGTAGTGCTAGTGGGGTTATGTAGTGGCATTTCAAACATAAGCTTGTATTTCAAGTGTGGCTTCAATTAGTTACTTCCTAAAATTATGTCCACTTACCAAGTTGCTTTTTGACAACTTGTATTTGGAAGTTACCTTGGCAGGTTCCTAAGGATATTCTTACAGATCTTCTTATAAATAAAGGGTTGAAGACCATGGTTCTCAGTGGCTGAAACATTAATCTTTTTAACCTTTCATTTCAACATGTTCCTGTGAGAACACTGTAAAGGACATCCTGCAGAACCTATCTGGAGAGGAGTACCCATACAGAAATAGAAGTGACTTAATGCTGCTAAGAATTCTACCACATACTTGTTCAAAATTAGCAGCTGCATTTGGATAGTTAAGGCAAAAATATTGTACCATGGTTGTGATAATGTCAGCTCTTGCTTTATATTCAAAGAAAAATTGACTTTACTACTTGCAATTTTAACTTGATAGTTTAATATAGTTTTATTATTTTATTGGTTGTATTTATCTTTTAATTGTATCTTCAAATGAATCTCAGATCAGAATGCAAGCCCAAGGTAATATGATTCAAGGAGGAATGATGGGCAACTTCATACAGATCTACCAAAAGGAAGGCACTAAAGGATTATGGAAGGCAAGTATTTTTGAACTGTATCTTATACTTCAACTACACTTCCTTGCTCCATTGAATTTCATGTATTCCTACAGTGTTCTCAGCTGAAATATGGAGGCTGTAATGTCTGTCATTTGTCATGACTACTTCACTGCTGATGTCTCAGTGCTTTTTGGTGAAGGGTTACAGCCAGTCTTGTGTGCGTGGATTAACTGCCACTTAGGAGAGGGAAGACAAATGCAGGCTTCAATTAGGGTGACTGGCTCTAGGAATAGTTCAAGAACCCTTTGTTGAACCTCTCAATGGCATGACACCTCTCAATCTGTATGCTCTGTCTGTTTTAAAACATATGCTAAAGAACATTTGGAAGCAGAGGAGCTAAAGAGCATCCCCTCTAGCTCAGGAATTCTCATATTCAGTCTTACAGGTTGTCTCTTGGGCCAGTTATAGTCAATGACTGTATAACAACTGAAGACAAAATGGACACTTGTTTTGAAACAGCTGGAAAAAAGGAATGCTTTTCTGTTAGTGTGCTTTTCTCACAAAGTTTCTTGATCTCCAGTTTTCTGTTCATCTTCCTTACTGTGTCAGTTTTTCAACTAGCAGCAAAGGAACACTGGTTTTGAGGTTTTAGCTGACTGTTGATGCAAGAATTGAGATGTTAAGCAGAGACCGAAAATAACTTAAAGGATCTGAAGTTGCCATTCTGTGTGGAGAAGTGATTTAACTTTTACTTCAAATTTGTGTTTGTGGACCACATAATCAAAAACTTGAACTAATTAGCCTTATTTGAATTTGCGATGTTCTTAACACATTTTTGGTGTTTTGCTTTGTATTACAAGAGCTTGGCTTTTCTAACAGTGCACAAAGGTTGACTTTAAACTTCAGCTATATCCTTTCTTTTGCCAGGGAGTATCATTGACAGCACAGAGAGCTGCTATCGTTGTTGGAGTGGAACTGCCAGTGTATGACCTTACCAAGAAGCACATAATTATGTCTGGACATATGGGAGATACAGTATATACTCACTTCCTGTAAGTTTAACTGGTTGTATAGCTCATGATTGGTTAGTTCTTGCAACAGGGGAGATGGGTATTTTGATTTTTCTATCATGTAAATTTGTCTAGATGTAAATATACTTCTGATGTGTTTATAATTTTTAATGTAATAGCATCTCAAATGGAAGCTAATTTTATTTAGCATTTGGATTTAATGTTCTTTTGATATATGGAAAGTTGTTTTGTGGGTGGTCTGAATCATTCAACTGGGCAAATTGAGGTTAGATGAAAGTTACAGTCAAATATTATCCCCAGGGGCACAAACATCTTTTCAGGCAGATTGTATATAAGGGCTGTATAGCAAACTTCAAAATTACACTTTTATAGTAAATGAAAAGTAACTTTTCACATCCAGTAGCTGATTTAAGTTTTTACTGAAAGCATTAAACAGTCATTATTATTGTGTGTTTCCTGGGAAGGGGAAATTCTTGTGCATCTCTGTGTGGTAGATCAGATTTCATTAAACCCTTCTTTTATTAGTTCCAGTTTTCTTTGTGGGTTAGCTGGAGCCCTTGCATCCAACCCAGTTGATGTTGTAAGAACACGCATGATGAATCAGAAAAGCCAACAACATGGGGGACACTCAGCCTACAAGGGCACTCTGGACTGCTTGTTACAGGTGAGTAGTTCATGTATCATCATAAATAGAAACTGCTGCCAGCAAGCAATGGTTTTGCTGTAGAGCTCAAAATTGTTCTGTTTTCCCTAATAACTTAAATATGCTTTTTGCTGTAATGCTCAAAAGGGCTATGCTGTCAGTAATGCACTCAGTGTGAAAAGTATCTACTGTCTTGACAGAAAGGCAGGAAGAAAGTCAGTGTCTGCTGCAGAATCTTACTTCCTTTGGGAGCTTGGATGAGGAGAGGAAGGCTCTCAGCAGCACTTTCTCTTGCTCAGCTTTATACTATGTCAGGCTGACAGGAAATTATCATTTCATAGGTCAGTCCTTGAAGAACAAGATCTTCTGGAACAGATGGTTTTCTATGTTGCTTACTGCATAATGGAAAGCCTAGTGCAGCCAGAGGCAAGGTCAGCCTCTGATTCTGATTACTTTAATTTGGTTTCTTAAGTCTCTAAATTTAGTATGAGGTGGGAGCATGATGGCCTTTTACATGGAGAAGAATGGATAGTAAGCTATTGGTGTCCAACTGTTAACTGAACAGTCCAAGTCACGTTGTCCAGTGAAATTGTGAGGTCCATAAAGCAAACTGAAATGTTTCAAGGGACTGCCTAAAGTTAGCTACAGGTTTACATGCAGAAATTTTCAAGGCTGCCAAAGGTGAACTGCAGGTTTACAGGCAGAACTTTGCAAGGCTTTTCTGGGGTTGTGTCTGGTTTTTTTGGTGTGTGGGGGTTTTTTTTGTTTTTTTTGTTTGTTTGGTTTGGTTTTTTTTTTGGGGGGGGTGGGGGCAAGTCCAGGAATGCAATTTGGATCAATCTGTGTTGGGAACTGAGTGATATAGACTGCAACTTTACCTACCAAGTAATGCTGCAGGCATTACTAATCTTGGTTTTATATAGTGAAATGTGATTTTGTCCTGTCAGACAGTAAGTTTAAATTAAGGTTACAGGATGAAGCCCACCCCTTTGTCTTCTTATCTGAGATGCTGTCTCAATTTCTCACTAAAAAAGAATTACATAAATGTGTTCTTGTTATGGTGTTTGTTTTTTTCTTTTCCTAGACTTGGAAGAATGAAGGCTTTTTTGCACTGTATAAAGGGTTTTGGCCAAACTGGTTAAGACTTGGTCCTTGGAATATCATTGTATCCTTTCCACAGGTGTGCAGAACTACTAAGTTAGCCATACAACAGCAAGTATTGTTTTTTACAGAATTACTCAGTGTGGGAAGTGTCATATCAGCACAGATACTCCCTTTTTTTTATGAATGGAAAATTGTGCAGTTGACAGGTTTTTTTTTTTTTTAGTCAACTGCTTCCAGTCAGATTGAATTTATGATTCACACAGAGTGAATAAAAAAAATATGATCTTGCAAAATAATTTTGTTCTTCCAACTTCATACCTTCCCATTTCCTTTGTTTTGAGCCTAGTTTTAAACAAAATTGACCAGATGAGTTAGGAATGGGGGCTATTTCCAGAACTGGGGAAACTGTAAGCAATTACTGATGCAATCTTTTTGTTTATCTTAGTCTCACAATTTTGGCTTTGTTTCAAGAGCCAGCTGATCAGAGCCCTGGGAAGTGGGTTGGTAGTATGTTTTTTTGGGTTTTTTTTTTTTCATTAAACAAACATTCTTTAGCCCATCAAAACTAAGTGAGTAAAGACTCTTAAGGGCTTTTGCAGCATTGTCCTGCCTCCTCAGTCCTGGGTTTAAGATCCTGAGGAAAAGGGATAGGAAGGTAATTTTTATCATCAGCCTTAAAGCAAGTTTCATTGTTCTGCCTAGTATTGTGTAAAAAAAGTGACCAACCTGCAGCATGGCATAGGAAGGAACAAGGAGTGGAACACAGTTTCACACAGATGCAGCTCACCTTCAGTAGTGAAGTGACCAGTTTTCAGTGCTTGAACAGGAAGCAGTTTTCCTTAACGGCTGTGCCAGTTCTTTCTGACATATGAACAGCTGAAGAAATTGGATGCCTGACATGATGAGCTATGTACAGAATTCTGTTAATGTACTACCTGAGTTTAGAGCAATGTGCAAGTCGTCTTGAGTATTTGCTCATTATTGTCTGAGCTGCTGGCCAAAGGAAGAGGTCACTGCAAGACTGAGCGAGAAGAACCTGGAAGTGATTTCAAGGCAAACTGGCTCCTGTAACCATGGCTTGTGCACATGATTCAGTGGATGATGTGCGCTGTCTTTCAGACTGAACCAAACATGGTGGAATACCTTCTGTCAACTGTTTCGATGTTTTTGAATGTAAAGATCTGTAATGCAACTTCGTGCATCGGAGTCTCAAAGCACAGTATTATATAAGTCAAAGTACAGTTTTTTTATTCTGTATTTCCATAGATTTCCATAAAGGAAGTAAAGGAAAAAGATTTCTGTAAAGGAGAAAAGTATTTCTGTAAGGGAAGATAAGCAGAACCAAGGAGCTGGGCTTTTCCTGCTTTCAGAAAGGTATGCAATTTGATTGTGATAGCTTAAAGCTTCCAGTTAACTGGAAGTGTCACAAGACATCTTTGCTGGCTTTCAGGCTGGCAAAATAACGACTGCAGTATAAAATCTGCTTCTGATTTTGAAGCTTTCCTGTGTTCTAAGTCCTGAGATGTCTGCATAATTTGCTGGGAATAATCCAGCTTCATTAGCAAGTGTGGTTGCTACAGTTGACAGTTTTGCATAGCTTAAAGAAGGTGTTTTTTTTTTTTTTTGTCTTCCAGTGTATAATTCTTGATTTCAGCATAAGTGATTCTTCAACATATTCATATGTAAATTGCAAGTAGGAATGAAGTTCAAACAAGTTCATGCCCATCTGCTGATCTTGCAGAGAAACTTTCCATGCCTCTTCCATCCTTGGGAAGAACTAGTGGTTACTGACTGTTAGGTGTCATCTGAAAGGTGCAAGTTTTACACTGAGCAGTCAGGCTCTGTCATGTAGGTGCCTATGTGACAAGAGCCAACCCCTCCAAAAGTGAGTCTACTATAAATACTTCTTTCTTCTTTAAAAAGACACCAAAATGCAGAACTAGTGAACACTTTCATATACCAAAGAGGCACAAGTTGCTGTTTACATGCAAGGAAATACTTGATGTAGAAATCAACTGAAGCTTCTATAAACACTACCTTTAGGCTTAAAGGTGTATCAAAACTTCAGGGCCATTAACTCAACAGTTAATGAAGTTAATCAAGCTTCTTAAGTGCTGCTGTTGAATTCCAGGAAAAAGGAATGTGTGAGATGCAAGTTGTAGGGTGGATCTTCTGTGTTTACAGGGGGCAGCAAAGCAGGATGCAGAGCTTTGAATTTTTGTAGCCTTGTGTTAATCTTTTAGAGGTTTTTCATAGAATCATGCATTCCACTTAAAGATGTTTCACTGAGATTTTAAAATTGCTATAATCACTTAAAATTACTAATTTTGATTTCACAAATGGATTTTTTAAATGNGTTTCATTGTTCTGCCTAGTATTGTGTAAAAAAAGTGACCAACCTGCAGCATGGCATAGGAAGGAACAAGGAGTGGAACACAGTTTCACACAGATGCAGCTCACCTTCAGTAGTGAAGTGACCAGTTTTCAGTGCTTGAACAGGAAGCAGTTTTCCTTAACGGCTGTGCCAGTTCTTTCTGACATATGAACAGCTGAAGAAATTGGATGCCTGACATGATGAGCTATGTACAGAATTCTGTTAATGTACTACCTGAGTTTAGAGCAATGTGCAAGTCGTCTTGAGTATTTGCTCATTATTGTCTGAGCTGCTGGCCAAAGGAAGAGGTCACTGCAAGACTGAGCGAGAAGAACCTGGAAGTGATTTCAAGGCAAACTGGCTCCTGTAACCATGGCTTGTGCACATGATTCAGTGGATGATGTGCGCTGTCTTTCAGACTGAACCAAACATGGTGGAATACCTTCTGTCAACTGTTTCGATGTTTTTGAATGTAAAGATCTGTAATGCAACTTCGTGCATCGGAGTCTCAAAGCACAGTATTATATAAGTCAAAGTACAGTTTTTTTATTCTGTATTTCCATAGATTTCCATAAAGGAAGTAAAGGAAAAAGATTTCTGTAAAGGAGAAAAGTATTTCTGTAAGGGAAGATAAGCAGAACCAAGGAGCTGGGCTTTTCCTGCTTTCAGAAAGGTATGCAATTTGATTGTGATAGCTTAAAGCTTCCAGTTAACTGGAAGTGTCACAAGACATCTTTGCTGGCTTTCAGGCTGGCAAAATAACGACTGCAGTATAAAATCTGCTTCTGATTTTGAAGCTTTCCTGTGTTCTAAGTCCTGAGATGTCTGCATAATTTGCTGGGAATAATCCAGCTTCATTAGCAAGTGTGGTTGCTACAGTTGACAGTTTTGCATAGCTTAAAGAAGGTGTTTTTTTTTTTTTTTGTCTTCCAGTGTATAATTCTTGATTTCAGCATAAGTGATTCTTCAACATATTCATATGTAAATTGCAAGTAGGAATGAAGTTCAAACAAGTTCATGCCCATCTGCTGATCTTGCAGAGAAACTTTCCATGCCTCTTCCATCCTTGGGAAGAACTAGTGGTTACTGACTGTTAGGTGTCATCTGAAAGGTGCAAGTTTTACACTGAGCAGTCAGGCTCTGTCATGTAGGTGCCTATGTGACAAGAGCCAACCCCTCCAAAAGTGAGTCTACTATAAATACTTCTTTCTTCTTTAAAAAGACACCAAAATGCAGAACTAGTGAACACTTTCATATACCAAAGAGGCACAAGTTGCTGTTTACATGCAAGGAAATACTTGATGTAGAAATCAACTGAAGCTTCTATAAACACTACCTTTAGGCTTAAAGGTGTATCAAAACTTCAGGGCCATTAACTCAACAGTTAATGAAGTTAATCAAGCTTCTTAAGTGCTGCTGTTGAATTCCAGGAAAAAGGAATGTGTGAGATGCAAGTTGTAGGGTGGATCTTCTGTGTTTACAGGGGGCAGCAAAGCAGGATGCAGAGCTTTGAATTTTTGTAGCCTTGTGTTAATCTTTTAGAGGTTTTTCATAGAATCATGCATTCCACTTAAAGATGTTTCACTGAGATTTTAAAATTGCTATAATCACTTAAAATTACTAATTTTGATTTCACAAATGGATTTTTTAAATGCACAAGGCACTTTCTTTCCTAAGGTACAATGTTTTCTATATATAGGGGTATGTTGATGTGCAGTGTTTTCCCTTACAACTGTTTCTGTGCTTTAATAAAAAAATTTGTAAATATTTTTGTACACTATGTAAGCAAAGTACATGTTTTACATTTTCAAGCCTATTAAAAGTATTAAAATGTGAAGTGTGATGACTTAGAACTGCTTTCAGTTTCTAAGTTTCAAACGGTGCTGGGAAGTTTCAAATACTTCAAGGTGATTAACAAAGGAAAGCTGTTGCTGGCACTGAACTGTTCCATGTTATTGGTTATTTAGCCGAGGCACACTAAAGTTGCTGTAGTTAAAAGCTTGTGTTCCTGTGACTTGTGGCTGAATAACATGCACTGTCCATAGGTTTTTGCTGTTCTCTGGCATATCTTAAACAGCAAGACCATTTCCCCCTCTGTTACAGAAACTGCTTGATCTGTTTCAGACCGATCAGCTTAGTTTTGTGTAGCAACAGAGTAAGTTTATCACCCTTGTAACCAGCGTGGCTTCCTGGAGATCATGTGTGGTAGGACAAATGGGATGGACCAGCTCTGAGGGCGATGAGGAATCTACCAGTTTGGAGTGACAGTAACTGTCCTGCCCCTGTTAATCGGTGGGGAAGCTGGAGAGGGATAGCTGGACACGAGGGACTGAAATTAACTACTGAGCCCCAAAGGCAACAAAACAGTGAAATAGTAGTTCAGGATCTCAGCTGAGACTATTGCAGTCAATACCTCCAGTTCTTTTCAGTCTCTTTAATTCTGATGTACCTTAGTTAGGATTTAGTGTGTAATGATAAAAGATTTAAGTGTACAAAAACTAAAACCAAAGATAATGGCCTCTGCTGCCTCAGGAAAGAAAGCTCGGGGGCATGGAAGGAATGAGTCAGCTGCCTGACTGCTGCTGTCCCTGGGAGAGCTGTGGCTGGGGTGGTCCCTGCCCGGGAGTGCAGTGGGGCTGCCACTGCCTGGGGGTTCAACTGGACCAAGTGCAGGTCCTGCACTTTGGCCACAACACTCCCCTGCAGTGCTGCTGGCTGGAGGAGCAGTGGCTGCAAAGTGACCCAGCAGCAAAGGCCCTGGGGGTGCTGGTCAACAGTGGCTGAACATGAGCCAGAGTGTGCCCAGGTGGCCCAGAAGGCCAATGGCATCCTGGCCTGGATCAGCAATAGTGTGGCCAGCAGGACCCGGGCAGTGATTGTCCCGATGTACTCGGCACTGG
>VWZW01003899.1:1323599-1436880 GCA_013397115.1 Edolisoma coerulescens | reverse complement strand
GCCCTGGCTTGCAGGGGTTTGTAGGCAGCGCTGGGAGCTTTCCCCTGAGAATCCACGGGCTTTCTCTGCCTGCCCTCGCTGCTTCCCTCAGTCCACCAGCGTTTGTCGTCTTGAAGTTGGGAGCATTAGTCGTGGAGTTCATTCTTTTGGTCCTCTTTACTTGATCCCTACCAATGCATAGCTGCTGGCGCCAATGTCATTTCCTCGTACGAATCGCAGGCTCTCGAACGAACTGAGGAAAGCCAGGAATAGTGGTAAAAAGCCTAATAATTTGTCAGCACCATAGAGGGCATGGTCTCCCACTGTATAAAATTCCAAACTCTGACAAGGTGATTATTTATGAACACTCCCTTGTCTACAAAGGGAGGTGGAACAGAATGTTTGCATTCCTAACTGCACTTTTCAGGAGAGGGTTTGTATTTAAACAGGATGGTAGTGCAAGATACAGTGCCATAAATTCAACAAAGTTTGCTCTCAGCAAGTATCTGAAAGCTCAGAACTGCAAAAGGGAGAGAGTAAAGCAATTCCTTCCTTAAATGCACCTGTTTCATTTAATACTTCCTGGTTGCTTTTTTTTGTGTAAGCAGTATGCAAAAAGTAAATATTGGCAGTTATCCAAAATGATTGTAGAAGGATGTCCTGCTATCAGAGGATGTTCTTAAGAATCTAAACCAGCTTTGCAAGAAGGCAGGTACTGTATTTGCCAGTGAGGACAACAGCAAAGCCAAGACACTGAGTTCTCCAGGGAATTGGGACAGTGGTGTCTCAGCTGCCCTGAAACAGCAGGCTCTGATGGACTCGCCCTTCTCTCTGTATTAGTCATGAGAGAAAGCTGTCTAGGCCTTGAGACATGGCTCCCCTGCGAGGGTCAGCCCTGTTTTGGGGGGCAGAGTGGAGAGGTGTGTGGAAGTTGGACGATATACGGCAATCTGTTTTTTCTCAAATAGTCGAAATCCTGATAGTTCTTTCTTTGCCGGACTAATATTACCAGACAGGGAATATTTTACTAAGCAAATTGTTTTCTAGAGAGTTACCAATTTGTAGTTAAGCAGTGTTTTCTGGTTTTACCCTACTGATGTTCTTAGAAAACATAAAATTCATCATCATGTAATTAAAGAGGGTATTATCTTAGTTAAGTGTATATAACAGAATTATTTTTCTTGAATTAATTTCTTCCATATAGGCTAATTGATAGTCTCTGGTCATACTTATATACAATTTATCTCAAGTTAATTTTTTCCATGTTTTTCTCACTTAAACAAAATAATTGTGGCTAAAAAATTCCTGTTCAGCAGAGCTGTTCCTCGTCTTCTGAATAAACGATGGCAGTGTTAAGTCTTGAATTTTCCATGAATAGTTGGCAAAAAAATCTGACAGTTCCTGTGTGGTGTTTCTGAATGTATAGATGTTGTAGTTGTTGGTGTAATGGTTGGACTCAGTGATCTCAGAGGTCTTTTCTAAGCTTAATGATTCCATGAATATCATACTGATAGATAAAATGCCCATTGCATTTGTTTCATCAAAAGTAGATGCCTGTAATTTTCTCACCTTATTGCTTTGGATTGCTTTAGAGTTGAGCTGCACATACTAATTCTCAGTGAGTTATCTAACCAAAGTTTGTGGTGTTTTGTGAGCAGCTTCCAATTGAGGACTTGTGCAGCCTGACGTCCCAGTCGCTCCCTGTTCTGCTGACAGCTACGGTGCCAGAATCCACAGAGGATGTCCTTTTGAAGGGATTTGCAACACTGGGGATGGAGGATGAAAGAATTGAAACAGCACAGCAGGTAAGTGATGCTGAATGACCTCCAAGATGCAGTAATCTTCACAGAATTCTGTTAGTTTCTGTGTGTCTTGCCTAGCTTTTGGTGGGTTTGCTAAATCTTTTTGGCTGTTTTCAAGATGCATAAGGGGGAACTTGAGGGGGAAATACCACTGAAGTCTTAGCTCTTAAGTGACAGGTACCTTTTCCATTTGGACTGGAGTCTAATGTGAGACTAAGGCACCCCTTCAGTAAAGTGGTGTTGCTCTTAAAGTGGAAGAACCCCCACTTTCTAATGTGATAGCCTTGTTCTTGTGCAAATAAAGCCAGATGAAATTCAGTCTTTCCCATTTTAACTTAGTGAAGGAATAGAATGGAATATTTCAGTTGGAAGGGACCTACAGTGAGGAATTTGTTTCCTAGATTAATAATTGAATTCTGAAACTGCTCTGTTTTTAACAAAAGCTCATCTTCATTTCATAGATCATAGATTTGATTTTTTTTTAATTGATTGCATGTGATATCTGTATTGTTCACACCATAAAATCTCTTCTAGTTCTTCTCCTGGTTTGCTCAGGTGCAAACACAGATGGATCAAGATGAAGGTGCCAAGTATAGGTATGTGTTCTTCCTCAGTTCCTTTCACTATTAGCAGTTCCACCCTTGAAGGACTTCATCTTGTCCATTAATGTTAGCACGTGTTCACACTCAGCTGGCAGGGAATGGGGTAATGTGTTGGAGCAGCTGAAGCTTTCCAAGGCCATGTGCCTCACTCCCATCCTGAAGGCCATTGCCAGGTGGCAGAGCAGTTAAAGAGGATGCAGATTTCCTTCTGAACTGCCCAGTATATTTAGGCAAATGGAAATTGGTTTTGGCTTATGGACAGGGCTGTAGACAAAGGCAATCTAAGAGCTTTCCTATGATTTTTTAATTGCTGTTGCTATTGGAATGGCATCCTCTGAGGGTGTGACTGTGTAAGCAGATGTGGCTGGTGGTAATTTCTGTTCTCACCCTTTGGCTCACCAGTGACTATGGCTGTGATTCTGTATCTGCATTCCCTGCATTCCTTGACACTTTGCTCAACTCCAGATTTGAGTCTTGCCATTCTCATCTATTTTTGTCTGACTTTCCCATCAGGCTACCAAGAATCCCTTCCCATTGACTTTGACAGTTACTCCTTGAGAATCCGAAGTACGGCTGAATGCCTTAGCTAGATCTGCTGGTGGCTTTTATGGAAACTGGCTTGTGTTTTGAGACTTCACTAACTTGCCCTTGGCCACAAAGAGATGCTGCTGTATTCCCTCTTCTGTTTTTCCTCTGCTTTTCTTTGGGCTGTTTCTTCCTTTTTTGCTCTGACATTTAAGGACATGTGACTTTTCTTAAAAGCAGAGGGTTAGGCATATACTGATCCCGTGATCTGATCATGAAGAACCTAAAAATAGTAGCAGGCCGGCACTTTGTCAGTTGACGTGTTCGTAATGGTGCACACAGGTGCTCAAGTGTGCCATGGGTGCACAGTGGTTTGTAGGATGGCCAATGTGCAACTGTCTGTAAGAGGCCAAAGGTGCAGGAGGAAAGTAAGTTCTTTGCCTGTTGCACATGGATACAGGGAATTGTTTTACTTGCAGCTTTGTAAGTGGTAAAGTAGAATGCAGAAGTTTGAGCTGACATCCAAGAGTAATTAATTTTTAATGATGCTTTAGATAAGCCAAATGCTTGACATAACATTTAGTTATCATTTAGAGTTTTTGTCTGCATTGGGCCTTAGATAAATTTGGTGACATTAGACACCAGATCTTTTTCACGTAAGACTCTTTCAATCCTCACAGTAAGTTTTGAATCCTCTAGATAATTTCAGCTACCTTAGGAGAGAAAAAGTAATCTCTAAATGGAAACTGAAAATTGTTTGGAAGAGACCCAAATCAACACCCCTGTTGGGAGCAAGGCAGGTAGAATCTGGCTGCTTGCAGTAGTCAGTGTGTTTGTGCTGCCCATTTAGACAGTATTCACGTGCTCCAGACCAGCTGTGATGCAAGCTGCTGCTTTCTAGGTAGGCTTGCTATAAGGAATGTCAGGGAAATGGAGTGGCTATTCCAGACCCTTCAGCTCTGTTATTTCTCAGGTGATGAAACATCTGCTTATTGTGCACTCTTGCTTGATGCAAGTGATCTCTTATTCCTAGAGAGAGAAAAGTGGTGGCAGTGTCCCTGCAGGCAGCTGGATTTGCAAATACAGAAAGGGAAATTTTACTTCTGTTATCTGTTGATTCTCTTTTTCTAGACAGATGAGGGATTACTTGTCTGGCTTTCAGGAGCAGTGTGATGCTATCTTGAATGATGTGAATAGTGCCCTTCAGCACCTGGAGTCACTGCAAAAACAGTATCTTTTTGTGTCCACAAAGACAGGAACGCTGCATGAGGCCTGTGAACAGCTTTTGAAAGAGCAGGTAATCTTTGATGGGAGGATTACTGGGAACTGCTAAGACATCTTAAATGAAAGTTTCTTTTTCTTGTGCTGGAAAAACATGTGAGCTGTGGTAACAATCCCAATTTGCTTTGGACCTAATTTTTTGGGTGTGTTTCGCCTGCAACTGGGGTGTCAGGCTCTAGATTAAAATGTTCAGTCTGTCTCAGTATGTGCTTTAATGAAGAAAGCTAGCTGAGGACAGCTTTTGTAACTGATGCCTGACAAGTGCAAACTGTATTGGAATTAATAATTCATATCACTTGCAGAAGTTTTTTGAGCTGGTTACTGCAAGATATTTAAAATTGCAAGTTTATTTCCCAGATACTTTCTTTTTCCTCATGGAGTGCTGTAACAGTGATACAATGAAAGTTTTTTTTAGTCAGACTGGATAAGGGAGAACTTTTTAAGACTCCAGTCCTGAAATACAGGATTTCTACAATTCTTCATAATACTGATGGCAGCACTGCTGTTTGTATGCAGCACTGTCTGTGGGATACTGACAAACCTGTTGAGTATATTATTTTAAATACACTACTGAAAGTATTGTGTCAGTCTCTGCTAAGAGAGAGCAAGCACTGCTGTATTCTGCATCTTTTGTTGTACTTAATTAGTTGCAAGTTACTTGGAGCTGTTTAACAATGGTGAGTGCTGAGGGCTGAAAGGGAGGCTTAATAATTTTATACACACATGTATATATATATTTAAGGTACTTGCTAGGTTGATGATTTTCTTTTATTTATTGTTTCTTTAATAGTCAGAACTTGTTGACCTGGCTGAAAACATCCAGCAGAAACTTTCTTACTTTAATGAGCTGGAAAACATCAACACTGTAAGTATTATTTCGTTGTTAATAGTCTTAGAAAATGAAAGTGTACTGCTCTTTTGAACATAGTAATGTGCTTAGGTTCCTTACAATGATGCTTTGTCTTATTTTCCAAAGAAATTGAATTCCCCTACGCTGTCCGTGAACAGTGAAGGATTCATTCCCATGCTGGCTAAGCTTGATGATTGTATTGCATATATTTCATCACATGTAAGTAATTCTGTATTAATTTTAGTTAAATCGTCAAAACTATGTGTTCATACCATTTTAATGTTTTTTTTTTCCTATAAAAAGTTTTCTCTGCCAAATACAGGAATAAGTTAAGGATGGTGCTTTATAAACTTGGGAAATTTTTACTGAATATACTTATTATTCTGCTTAATTTTTATTAAATACAGCTTTTAATTTGTACAAGCTAGCTAGTTATATGAGTATTTTAAGTTTTGATAAATTTTTGACTCTTACTGTTTCTATATAAATGGATTTTTTTCTTTCTTTCTTTCAGCCAAATTTTAAAGACTATCCTGTGTATTTGACTAAGTTTAAACAATGCCTTTCTAAAGCTATGCACCTTATCAAGACATACACTGTGAATACACTACAGAACCTCACAAGCCAGCTAATGAAAAGGGTAAGGTGAATCAGTAAGTGGGAAGTGGAGCTGTTCTGAAATGTCTGTTACAACATCAAACAGTTCTCTTTTTATTTTTTTGAGGGTGGGATGTGTCAGCAGTTTTTTGTGAAAATAGGTCAGTGCTATGGTGTTTGTGTAGGTTGTCCAATTCTCAGCCAAATATGACAGAGACCTAGGGATCCAAAAGATTTAAAAGTAGTAATAACTAAAAAATCATGGAAATTGAAGAAGGTGAAGTCAGTGAATTGAAGTAGGTGAGCAGTAAGCTAGTGAAGGGCAGAGATGGGTGAAGGACTGTGTTAGAGACACCGGAGGGCCGGACAGTTCCCTTTCCTGAACCACAGCGTGCACTGGAGCTCTGAACTGGCATTTGGTCTGTTGCCAAATGGGGAGGGTACACAAGAGGAATAGAGGTACTGTGATGTTTTGTTTTGGAGATGGATTGCTTTGGTGATAGGGAGAGATTGCAGGGAATACTTGAAAAAAGTATACAGGAGCTGGGTGTTATAGGATGGTAATTGTAAAGCACAACTCTGAGTTCATGCCATAATCATTTCAGTATTACATTCCAGTAAGTATTCTTGGGTGCTCTTGGTCATGTAAATATTTCATTTATTCTGTAGTGGTTTGTGTAGCTGCAGATAACAACTGTGCCAGGTTCCTATTAGTTTTGCCAGAAGTTTATGATTTATTTAAAAATGTTGACAGCGATGCTAGAGTATCCCAGGGAAGAGTTAGGTGTTTACTTGCCCACACTCCGGTGAGATTTAGGCATAAATGTGAGCAGGGAGGTTTTTTGGTCTCATTAAAATGTTGATAGTCTTATCCTGCAATATTTTGGCAGAGCAGAAGGGAGAGGGCAGTGTCTCTTTCTATGCACTTTGATTCTTTCCCCAAATAATTGTTTGGTACCTTGTGCTCAGTTCTATTGCAGGCAAACTTGGTGTCCTGCGGGATAACCAGTGAAACTGAAAGATGCTAGAATCGAGAATTGGCACACCCTAAAGGAGGGAATTTTAGACAGTGTTCATGGAAACTTGTGAAAGGGTACTCCTGGAGTGAAGATCTTGGTTAAGTGGCATTGAACATTTTCTGTGTTTAGTTCAAAACCAAGTTTTATTAAAAAATAAGTTATCATAGCTTGGTTTGATGCCAATGGATTGTCTGACTGAGCTGAATTTAAACAGAATTGAACACCTCTGATAGTAAGCATGTCTACAGAAAGAAGTGTGTAACCTAGTTTCTGGATTTGAATTGCTGCTTAGGAGTTTTAAGTACAGAAGGATGCATCTTTTAGGAGTCGGATGACCTTTTCCTTGCCATGTACATGCGGGTTTTGTGGATATTTTGTGTACTTTGAAACATCAAATGGCTCCTTCTGCTAGAAGTGCAGTACTGGACCAGTGTTTTTCAGTTGTGATCAAGTGTTGAGTTTTCCTATTGCAACAGAACAAGACTGTCAGGACTGGAAAGGGACTGAGATCTGGATGTTCTTTGATGATGCACATGTGTGAGTGGAGGTTTTGATGTATGTTTGTAGAAGGATGATCAGGTTGCTCGCAGGGATGAAAGTAGGAGGTGAGGATGTTGGAGTTTTCCTGTACCCATCATGTTTCTAAAGAAGGCCATCTCTTCCCTCTCTCTTCAGTAGGGATAAGGGGAAGAAGGCTTAGTGCATAAATTTGGGCTCTGCTCTGCTTTGTTAGTGCCAGAATTTGTCTAAGTTCAAGCTGTCTGCCCAGCTGGGCTGGGGAGCTGCAGGGGGAGCTGCCTCAAGACTTGATATTCCGGTTGGAGCTTGAATCCGAGCTGAAACTTATCTTCTCTGCCTTGGGACTGGCAGATAAAAGGGGAATTTGTTCCATTTTAGTACTACGGATTAAGGACCAACAATCAGTACTACTGTGGCAGGTCCTGAGAAAATTCTTGTCTCTAATGGAGAATGTCATAATTACTGAAAATGTTCCTTTTTCTGTAGAGGCTGTTGCATGAAACTCTTGGGTTGGGTTTTGTTCTTCCATCTGACTTTTGAATTCTGAAACCAGCATGCCTTTCTTGGTGGGAAGTGGCAAAGAGCTGTTCCATTGGAAGCACAAGCTTGAAGAACCAATACCCTGTTTTAGAGCCTAATTATCTCAGCCATTACATACTAGAAGCCAAATATAGTATTTTGCTTTTTAACCAATTACTCCTCTCTTCTTTCAGGATCCTTCAGCTGTGCCAAATTCTGACAATGCCTTCACGCTGTTTTATGTGAAATTCAGAGCAGCTGCTCCCAAAGTCAGAGTAAGTAGGCTGGTAACTAACTTTTAAAAAGGAAGTTATGAAAATGAGACTTGAATTTATTAGAATAAGTGCAAGGATTGCATATTGTGCAAGTGTGAATGTCCAAAGATTGCATATTGTATCCATGGAAAAATACTACAAATTATTTTCCAATTATTACAAAGAAGTAATTTACTGATAATACTTTTTTCCCTTTTTATTTTTTGAATAGACTCTTATTGAGCAAGTAGAGCAAAGATCTGAAAAAATGCCAGAGTGAGTATGTCTACATAATTTACCTTCAACAGTTTTAAGTTTTGAAAATATTTACTTTTAAGTACAGTTAAACACATTATTTGTTTAAAAGAAAGTTTTAAAAATTGAAATTACATAGAACTATAGAGGGTATTAGAATGCCTTTTATGTGTGCCAGAAAATGATGTTCAGGATGCAGTTACTGTTTTAATTTCTTGGCTAGGTATCAGCAAGTTCTCAATGAAATCCATCAATGTTACCTTGACCAGCGGGAGCTTTTGCTTGGTCCAAGTATCGCTAGCACTGTTACAGAATTAACCACTCAGAATAACAGAGATCATTGTGCTCTGGTAGGTAAAGTAGTCACGTGTTGTGTGGGTTTTGTTATGTTTTAATCCCCTCTCCCCCAGGTAAAATGAACTTCCTTAATTCAGTCATTTACATGCAGAATTGTTACTGTTGTCTGTGGGTTTGAATCATTAACATTCTACTAATATTTTCAAGCCATATATGTTTTGTTTCTGTAAAAACTCCACCCTGTTACAAACCTCACAGAGGGGGGAGGATAAAAAAGAAGGATAAATTGTGGTTACTTAAATTTCAGAAACAAAAAAAGGACAGAAGTTGTACAGTGAGCTTTTATTTGGCTAAGAACATCTTTTCAGTCCATAGTCTTAGAGTTCATCTCATTAATTTTGAATTTTACAAAGCTTCTGTTTAATCATTGCTGTAATAATCACAACACAATATATAATATATAGTAATAATACCTGTAATATCTCTTGTGATACTGATGCAAGGAAAAGAATTTAATAATCAAATATTTGTATTTCTGTGAGTACAGGTACGAAGTGGTTGTGCCTTTATGGTCCATGTATGCCAGGATGAACACCAGCTTTACAATGAGTTCTTCACAAAACCAACACCAAAACTGGAGTAGGTGGTACATGCTGGTTTTGTTTTACTGCATGTTGTATTGTAGCAGACAACACAAGTGCAGTGTTGTGATGTAGCAGACAATATTATATGGCAAATAGGGCTGTGTTCAAGTGGTTTGGTAAGAACTAGCAAGATAAAAAACCAACTTAAATCACTTTAAGCATTAGAATTTCATGTTCTTGAGTTCCCTTTTTCTTCAAGCAAAGCTGATAGCTCCCATTCTCCATAAATAATCTTTGCAAATGCTCTGTAGATAGTCTGAAAGAGATGAAGATACTCAGGTACTCTGAAAATCGCTATAGAAGTCTACAGGTCTCAACTGGTTTTGCACAGCCTGTTGCACGAGTGCTTTCATTTGCTTCAGTGTGAAATTAGGCTGATGAACTCCAGCTGTTTTTCCTGAAGGATTTTAATGAGCTGCCCTTACTGTCAAGGAATATTTGCAGGTTGCCTGTATTTAGGCTGAACAGAATGCAGGGTAGTGGATGCCTGACGAGAACAGTCAGGCAGAACTCTTATCTCCTCTGCCTCAACCTAAAAGAGGGACTGCTTGTTGCTTCACACAGTAATTGCATTGCAAAAGTATTGTGAAGTCTTTTACAACAGACCTGTAATAGTAAAGCAATTGAATAGATTATGCCCCTTCTCCAGTTTTCTGGTATGTTTTGGTAATGATACTTAAGTTTGAAATTTGGGTGGGTCATGTTCCCTTGCTATAAAGTTCCTAACTAAAGTGTATTCCTATTAATATGACTGAGACATTGGTTTTGAGTGTTGTAGTGTCTTAAATTGAGTGCAGCTTGAGTCAAACAAATGTTTAACCTGAAAAAAAGACTGCCCACTACCCTCCACATCCTCCAAAGCTAAAGGAAAACCAAAACTGCATGAAGCCTCACTAGAGATAAGCTACAGTGCCAGAGTAGTCCCAGTCTTTTCCGAGAAATTGTGGCCTCTTGTGGGGCCTGCTCAGAATTTGAGGTGTCCTAACAAAATTTGTTTAAGAATCAGTTGAGCTATCTCAGTCCAAATCCTGGAGTAAACATCCCTAATTGGAATCAGTGTAAAATGTTCAGCCAGAAATTTTGTCACTAGTGCTATTCACACCAAGAATGAGAATAGACTTCTGATTTTTTTTGAATTTTGATGGAATGTAGTTACCTCATTTCCTAAGAACTTGTTTCCCTTTTTTTTTTGGCCTACATCTAAATAAAATGTTTTAAGGGAAATGTTTCAAATAGTAACTACTTTATTAGGTTTCTCTTAGCATAATACATAGCCTCATTTTCTTTTCTGCAGTGATGAGGTGCTCTGAAGACATTACAGCCAGGTGTCTATGTGCAGATAAAAGAGTTTACAAAAATTTACCCAAGAGTAGAGACCTGAGATTGAGTACTGTATATAATAAAAAGGCTGGTGAAACTTCCTCTTTTGTTTCTGCTTCTAACCTGGAGAGTTATTGTTTTATCAAGTTGCTTATAGTGCTATAGGATGCAAAAGAAGAGGCGTTCAAAGTGTTTCTTCTGAATATTCTTTCATGAGTATTTTTGTTCCCTCTCTGAGGAACTGAAGTGTCCTTGTCCTATTGACAGACATTCTTTGTGAATTAGAAAAAAACCTAGTGCAATAAACTCAACATCTTTGTCACACTGTGATTACTTTAGTGTTATTGATGTTTATATTTCCAAGTCTAACTGGGGAATTACTTGAATTTTCAGCTACTGGCAATAGCATTAGTGCCTAATCTTTGATTAGTGAAGGGAGCATTGAGAATAGCAAAAATGGCTAGAGTGAGTGCTGTTGGTGTCTTAACCAAGATATGCATCACTTTGAACATGAAAGAAAAAAATAAATTGAAGTAGGATTTCTGGTGTGTCACTGCATTGATATCATAACTTCAGTTAGACTGGAAAGTGTGCTCTGAGATGTTGGTAGCTGTTACAGAAAACATTACCAAGCCTCTCCTCCTGCGTCTCTCTTTGTGTGCTCCTGGGTCTGATACACTGTTGAGTACTTGGAATCAGATGAGTCTTTTCTTGAGGGGAAATTGGGGTTATGATTCTGAGCTCAGCAGGAGCATTTTTTTACACAGAAGCCAAGTAAACCAGTTTGTAGCATCTTCCCTTTGTGACAGGTTGAGTTGCTGATTGGTGTGTGCAGGTTTTTTGTTTGTTTATTTGGATTTTTAAAATTTTAGTTTAAAATGAATTAAAAACTGTAACACCGTTTTTAAGCAGTTGGTGCCAGATCTTTTAAAAGGAAAACTTTTCCTACTTTGTAGGAAGTAAGGGGTTTATGTTTTAAACACTCTTGTCTAAAGTCTTCTATGGCACTTGTTTTCTCACCGTCCTTTCAAAAATCTTTGCCACAAAATAATCTATATTTGTGATAAAATTTTTTTCTGCTTTTGGGGGATCCTGAAAGTTTTCTGCTTTATTTTTACTTCATAGTGAACTCTTGGAGAAGCTGTGTCTTTCATTGTATGATGTCCTGAGGCCAATGATCATCCATGTCATTCACTTAGAGACGCTTTCTGAACTCTGTGGGATTCTCAAAAATGAGATGCTTGAGGATCATGTACAGAACAATGGTAACTCATAGATGGAAGAGGATTGTTTTTAAGTGTCATCTTAACTGATGAAATTATTTAATTGCATAGTCAAAAAATCTAGATGCTTCTTTCTAGTGGATCTTAACCTCATCTTTGACATGTCTGTGTAAAATAAATTATGCTTTTTCATTTACAGTGAAGGTCTGTATTTATGGGTCTGTGCATAGCTTAATTTAGAGTAATGTACTGATGTTAGTCATGTTTTCTCTAGATTGTACAAATGCAAGCAAGCACACATCCACCCAGTGCATATGCATGCACCAGGACTGATTTAAATTACCTTTTCAAATGAGTGAGTTGCTTCACTTGGCCCTGCTAAAGCATCATCCATGTAGAGCTTTCTGCATAATGATGATAAAACAAAGGAATGCAAACTGATTTTTTTTTTTCCAATTCTCCTTAATGTCGTGTTTCCCAGACTAGGAATTGTAACTTCAGCAGAGGAGTTAAGTAGCAGTGTAGATTTTGGAGTTTTGTAAGTATGCAGAGCTCAAAGTCTCATAGGAGTGAGCTGACTTGGTGTCTCATTTCCTTAGTATGACCAGTGTATAATGGAATCCTTTCACAGTCTTTATTGTACCAGGCAATAAACAGAAATCATACTTGGTAGCTGGTATATCACCCAGTGTAGCTCTTTGTCGCTGAAGCTCCGCCAATAATCATGAAGAATTGTTCACTTTCCTGGAAGTATAATTATAACACTGTTGGGAATGAGCAAAAACTTGCTGACTTAATCTTTTGGCTTATCATAAGAAGTGTCTTCCTACTACTTAAATTTGGGCTGATACAATAATTCTTTGATGTGAGCTGCTTTGGTTCATCTGTTTTTATTAACTCCGAATAGTCACACCACGGGTATCGGCTATGATAGGACCAAAGCCACCTTGCTTTGTTGTTCCCACCGAAATTCCACCTAATGTACCCAGGTCTGAAATAATTAGAACACTTAATTCTGACAAGGCATCTGATGTCATCAGTGTGGGGTTGCATTTTCATAGTCTAAAATGAAAATCTGGGGAGCCGAAGCAACTGCAGCATGGAGTTCAGTAATTCCTCGTTTGTCACAAATTTGTCTGCGTGCTTCTTGTTCCAAAAATAGCCTGACTCCATCTGCAGCAAGCCAGGTTTTTATGGTTCTATATGTGATACTTCAAACTTGTGTTTCTATGAGCTTGTTTTGTAATTAACAAGTTTGTGTCTTTCCTTACCTTTGTCAGCTGAACAACTGGGTGCATTTGCAGCTGGTGTCAAGCAGATGCTGGAAGATGTACAGGAGCGCCTTGTCTATAGGACGCATATTTACATTCAGACTGACATCACCGGCTACAAGCCTGCGCCGGGTGACCTCGCCTATCCTGACAAGCTGGAAATGATGGAGGTAAAGCGTCAGTTTTTCATTAACTGTAATTTCATTCACTGTCTTTGATTAGTGTTCTTTTTACATGCAGTGTATGCTGTTGTGCAGTACAGTGCTTTGCAGCTTGGGCTTTCCAGTTCTTAGGTGTATTTAGTGTCGCTGGCATTTTCAAATTGACACCTTCTGATTAAATTATGACCCTAAACTAGATGTCAGAGAACTCTTTATGTCAAACTTAGTGACATTGGCAATAGTTCTCACAGTTAACAGTTTTATCAAAACTTGAAGCTTCTGAATTTTTATTTGTGTTCATAAGTAGTAGGTATTACCCAGTGTATTTTCTAGTTGAGCTGGAATTGAAGAGAAGCTTTAGACAGCCCCAGTTAGCTGCAAGTTTTTTTCAGAATAACTGGTCAACTAGCTATTCGTAGGTATGTGTGTACTCTATGCTCAGGCAGTGTCAGAGGAGACTTGCTTTAGATAATTTTACATGTTAGTAATGGCTTCCAGTAGCCTTTTTCAAGTTCTTATCAGTAGTAGCCATTTTTGTAGTCATTCCAAGCCCTTTGAGTCAATGTTCCTGTTGAAATGGATCAAACCAATTCTACTTATTTTAAAAGGTTAATACTATATTGATGAGAGTTTCAGAATGAAACAACTCACAGAAATAAATGGCCAATGAGAAACCTGAAATGAGTTTTTGATTAGAACAAGCTGTATTTGGTATGCGTTTGATATGCAACTGCATGAACACTGCATGGAAGCAGTAAAGCTTAGTACAAATCTCCCCTCCAAGTAACTATTGCCATTCACTTTGTAATGGGAGACCCAAGCTCCTAAAGGACTGAGGTGACTGAGAATGGCCTTTCCAACATGGACTGGCAAGATCCAGATTTTTTTGCTGTATTCTGCTTTCCATCTAGCTGCCAGAATAGCTGGTGGTGCTTAGAAAATTGTAGGAGTTCCAGCTGACCAGTTGGTAGAGAAGCTGCTGTTTGACTTCAGAATCAGAACATCACTTACATAATCCACAGAGGCTGGCTATCTATCTATCTATCTATCTATCTATCTATGTTTGTCTGTCTCTACCTACCTACCTGAAATATATATTTTTTGCTGTGGGCTGAAAGAAATTAACATTGTAACTGTACCTTATTGTGCTCAATTCTTGTCTGCAAACAGACAAAACAATGTAAGAAACTTATCACTAGTGAAGTCATGTTGCTATGATATTGTCTTTATACACATCTAAAGCTTCTTTTGTGCTACGGTTTGTACTTTGGCAATTATGTGGGACATCCATAGCATTTTAAACCCTGAAGCTAGTGAGGTTGTTGAGTATATGCTCTTTGTACTGAAAGTTTAAAGACTAATAAGCATCTTTAGGCAAGTGATGCTGCTACTTGGTCTGTATGAGGTCTTATTTTCTAACAAGAGTCCTGTGGCCCTTCAGTTAGGAAGAGAAAGCTCATTCCAAATTGAGAAATTATGCTGCTCTTCACATGTCCTCGTAAGACTCCAGTTTTTGCCTGGTTTGAGATTCATTTTGCTACTTGATTGCTTTTAAACCTCAAAACCTTGCTATTTAGAGAGACCTTCTGTCTTAGTAAATGAATTATTAAAATGCTAAAAGCACAGGGCAGAAATGTTTTTTATGCTGTTCTGCTCAAATATTAATGCAGTTCTTTGCCCATTCTTGCTGCCTGTTGTTACTTTGAAGCAGACCAAGTAGTGGAAAAGGTTAAAGTGTGGAAGTGTTGAGTAATGTTAGGGGAAAGCTTTTGGTTGAACTCCTGCAGGGAATAAACTAGAGAGTACTTTCGGGCCATCTGCACATATCATTTATGGAAAAAAAGCCATCACAAAAATGATCTATTTAAAATCCAAGTAAGTGTTGAACTGGGTTGCCCTATTTTGAGCTTTTCTTTCTAGGTGGCTTTATAGGTCATTATTTAGAGATCAGTAAAAACAGGCAAAATGGAAAGAACAGTGCTTTACACAGATATGTATTTGTGAATCTTGATTGTATTGCAATATTTCTGCTACTGTTTTGGAAACATCTGCCTATTTCTTCTAAATGTCTTTGAAACACTGGGAGCTGAGTGCAGCTGATTCTTTTTGCAATTCAGCATGCTTTTCTCTGTTGTAACCAAAGCAGTGTTATATGATATTAAAATATTATTGTGTACCTTTCTTTGCAGCAAATTGCACAGAGTTTAAAAGAGGAACAGAAGAAACTGCCATCTGAAGCTTCATTTTCAGATGTCCGGCTAGAAGATCCCGAGTCCTGCAGCTTAGTTAAATCTGGTATGAAATACTCCTCATATTGTCAAATTAAAGCATAAAGCTCATGGGATGTGAGCATTAACTTGAACCATCTGTGAGAAACTTGCATGTATCTTAAAGGGTTATTTTCCTAGAGAAATTCGTAAGCGATTTTGAGAGGTGAATTTTGAGACAAAGTTCTTAGTTCCGTATTTTTTATGAGAAACAGCCTGGTCTTGTTCTTTTGGTGGCATTTCTTTGTGCTTCCAGTGCAGTCCCTTACATGAAGCAACTACTTTTGCAGCCAACAGCATCTATTGTACTTTGTATAAAGCTGAGCTTTTGTATTCTCCGCTGAAAAGTAGCCCCACCATCAAGATATGTACTTGAGGATGCTTTTGTTTGTTAGCTGTGCTAGGATGAGAAAGGTGATTTGGTGCGTCATGCACATCTCTTAAATTGTAGGTATTTACAATAATTCATAATTTAGTCCTTGACATTTTAAACATGTCACCCTTGTGTCTGTAAATTACAGCACACTGGAATAAAATTTCATAAAATGTGGCTGTTCTGATGCTAGTCATTTGAGTGTTAAAAATTTTTAAATTATTGTTGAAGATCCATGAAGAATTTCTCCTTTTATTTATCATTGTTCAGATGGTACAGCATTATTTCCCCAGCAGCATCTTTCTGAGCTCTTTATCAGTTGTTTCTCATATTCTTTTTGATTATGTGGTAGTTTCTTGCTTTTGGCTTGGAAGGTCTGCAGAGGTGTTTCTAGCTGGACTCCACAAATCCCATTGAGAATAGGGTTCATCATACTTCACCCCAGGTATATGGCGTTTGCAAGTCCTGTAAATCTCACCTGCACTCAGGAAATGTAAGGAACCTATACAGTATAATTTGAAGATATGTGTCTGAGATAATTGGGATTATTTGCCCTTCAGAGGTGCCTTTCTCCCGTTTCAGTACCTGCAGGAGTAGCTGAAGTGACTAATAAATGGCGTAGGAACCTCAAACTGATAGCTTAAGATTTCACAGGCTTTCTAATTACTGTGACAATAAATTCATAGTTGCAAAAGGTGGAAAGATATTACTGGATTATTTCAGATGATTTCTGCACTGATCAGATAAACACAAGTGCATTTTCCATCAGTAGGTGAAACTAAAAAAATTTTACTTTTTTTAGATGGTTGGTATTTGAAATCAGAGTTCTGATGCTATTGACTCAGCTGTTTCAGACTTCTCTCTGTCAAGTGTTGTGAAAATCCATTTTGAGCATACAGAATTATTATGAAGGTTACCCAGGAGGAACACTTATTTATGTTTGCAACAGCTAAAATTGGTTTTGCTGTTATTTTTACAGTTATTAAAATTATGTTTAAACCCTATATTTTTTGCAGCTGCTTAATCCATGTAGGATTATCCCCAGCAGAAAGGAAAGCATGAAGAAATAAAATGAATAGAATGTTTTTTTCGGGTTTTTTTCCTAAGCATTTCCTGTAATTCCTTGATATCTAACCATTTCTTTTTCCTCTTTTCTCCTGTGCTTTTTTTTTTTGCAGTAACTGTTTGATCATTTCAGCTGTTTAGCTGAGTGGGAGGCGTGTGTCATTGGAGACATGCCTGTAAAACTAACTCATTAAAAAAGGTCAAGCTGGGCCACCCCTGAAAGCAAATTCATGTCTTTCACAGGCTTGTGCTCTATTCACATTGAAATCTAGTACTGACCTGCTCAGAAGGACAAAAGAATTAACCTGTTAGAGTAAAATACAATATCTTGTTTCTGTGTAGAGAGTATAAAATGCAGTTGATATTACAGTCTCCTTTGGTTGAAAGGACAGATGGGCAAGTTTTTCATGTGTGTATTTTGCTTTTAAACAGGTTCAGCTGAATCCGTTAATCCCAGGCATCAGACCATGATTTCACCAGCGGATCTCCATGGAATGTGGTATCCTACTGTCAGAAGGACTCTAGTGTGTCTCTCCAAACTGTACAGATGTATAGATGTATGCAAAAATTTCTATCTAATTTTTAGGTGAAGTTATAAAGTGTGTAACATATCACCATGTCTAAATATTTTAATACAAACTAGGAATGGACAATTACTGGCCTCCATCCTCTTAGTCTTTCTGCTGCTATCTTTATGTAAAACAAGTGAGCTGACAAATTTAGGTCATCATTTCCATGACAGTTTTATATTTGTAGAATTAGAAAAATGGCACTGATTTGTACATTTATTGCTTTTGCTGTTACAGAAATTTAGTGTCTGATGTTCAAGGTACTGGTTTCACCAAAGTTGAGGAGTAAATAGGAAAAGAAAAAATAGAAAGTTCTGGGTCAATTGCAGGGAATGATTTTATTGCTGACATTACTGGGTGAATGTGTTTGTGTGATGTCTCTGGTCTTAAAAATGGTGACTCTACTGCTTCTACATTTTGGAAATGTTCTGAAAATGTTTTTGTGGCACATTTCTTCATGTTTCAAAATGTAGGAGACATTTCCAAAGTTTAAGACAGTAGAAATCTTCATGTCTAGCAGAAACAGAAGCAGTGTTTACTTAACACATATTTTAAGACTTTCCCATTAGAATCTGTTTTATGTTGCTCACTTAACAGCATATAAGGCTGATAAGTCTCTGAGGAAACTGATGCAAGTGTTTTTGCTTTTCTGCATGTGTTGTATCTTTATTAGATACATTTAATGGATTTCAAAATATCTTTGATGGGTGTATATGAAACTCCTGCCAAGATGCTATTGCTAAAAAAGAAGCTGGAAAATACTAATGCTTTATTGCTTAAAATATCAATCCCATTAAAGATAGATGAATATTTGCCCTTGTTTTCAGCTAGACCTTTGTAAATGAGGTGATTTCTGCATTGTTGGCAAGGCTCGTTTACAGTGTGTCTGCACAGAAGTTAATTTAGTTTTCCCCTGACATACTGTAGCAGAACTGGTACCCCTTGCCTGCACCCTGTAGATAGGGAAGACATGAATGAAGTGGTGCTGGCAAGTCTTGGGGCAGTCAAGGCTCTTGTGCTCCATTGCAGTGCTGGTGTGGGCAAGCTGTGTTCCTACGGCTGGCTCAGCTGTAGGATCGTGTTGCTGCCACTTAAGGACTTGCTCCATGTCCCCTGGGCCATGGCAGCTGTCCTGTTTGTTTACTAAGCTGTCACAAATGTGAGGTAATTTGAGTCCGCGTGAGGTTAAGCTCACTCGAATGATCTCGTGTCTGTTGCAGATGTAGCTTGCACACACAGGTAGTTACCCTGACACATGAAGAAGTGTCTGCTCAGGTTGCCCAGCAAACACCATTCATGCTGTTGGCTCTGAATGTGTGAGGTGTCACTGACCATGTCACTACCCACGTGCCAGTTCAGAGCTGCGGGGTGAGCAGGGCATGCTTGTGTGGGTACCTGCATCCAGCCTGAGTGCTTGTAGCAAGCTTTTGTATGTGAATGCTCCATCCTGTCTCACTGCATTTAGCCAACATGTTTGTAGCTAGTTCATCTAGGGTTTTGAAAGCTGGTAAGCACATCGTTCACAACCTGCAACTCTTAAAATTCTGCCTAAGCTTTGCTAACACCTTTTTTGTTGGTCTGATTTCCTCTTCCCTGCAGAGGGCAGTGTTTCAGGGATTATCGCAAGAGGCCTTATCTGCCTGCATCCAGTCGCTGCTGGGAGCTGCCGATTCCATCAGCAAAAACAAGGTCAGAATCTGTGCTTTGGGTATGATTTCCACAGCCCCCACCCCCAGCTTGTATATCTAAAGTCATGAAGCAGCAGTTCAGAATTCTGTTAAAATCTTAGTCAAGGCATGTTGCTCTGCCTCTAGAGACGTGATGGATTTGCCAGTCCTTAGTTATGGTTAATGTATTTCAGGGCAAAGATAATGATTCACATGCTAGCCTATCTCTGAAAAGGTGGAATACAGATCGTAGCAATCGTGTTTACAGGCTGCTCTAACTCATGGGAATTGAATGAAGTGATGCCTAAAGAAAAGTTTCTGCTAGAGGACTTTGCTCCCTGTATTTATTTTCACCGCCTGTTACTCTTTACTTTTTTCTCTGCCTCCATTGTTTGAATTTTCAAAAATCTTTTTAACTGTTATATTCACTGGGAAGAAGTTTTAAGTATTCTCTGCTCAGAACTGTACTATCAAAAGGTTTGATCTCATATATTGCTCAGAATTCAATGCAGATTCATCAGGTTATTTAAACTTTAACTGTTAGTTTAAGTAGTTGGAGTAAACTTTCTTTTTTCCTGTCACAGTTCCTTTAAATCCTGCAGTAATCTGCTAATTCTTAACAGCCAGTAAATGAATTAAAAAAAAATAGTCTTATTAGGCTGAAATTGTTGGATTTTTAGAAGCAGTAAATATTTAGTAATGGAAAAAGTTTAGTTCTGATTGGAAATTATCTGTTTTGAAGTATTTCTTTCGAGTGTCCTTTGAAAAATATCTGTTAAACACAGTATCTTTAAAAAGAAATTCAAGCTACACTTCCCTTTAGCTTGAGCGGATAACTATTTTCTGTGTAACAGATTCAGAATTCTATAGTTAAATACCCATTCCAGCACTGCGTACCTGGCCAACATTGACTTAAAAGTATTGCAGAGAATGAAACTCATCCTGCAGTGACCCCTAAATAGGTTGTCCCAGAACTAGGATGTCTACCACTTTGTTCTTGATGCATGTTAATTTAACATTATCTGGTGAAATGATGCATATAAGAATTAAAAAAAAAGCCAAACCCAAACAACTCAAGAAGCCCTTTCCACCACTCATTTTTAGTGAAATTTCTGTTTGTTGAAACTGCAGATTTAAATCTGATTTCTTCTTTTCTGTTTTATTTAACGTTATATCAAGGAAAGTTCTCCAGCTTGCAAAAGCAAATTTGAATTCTTGAGTCCTTCTCCTTTCATCTCAACGAGCCATGAACTTTAAAGATTAAAACCAGCACGCAGCATATAGCATGTAGCTAAAATAACAGGCAATGCAAAACTGATCATCTTGGTGGTGTGAACTTGGCCTTCTTTTATTCTTTGTATCTTTGCTGTACTGTTTAGAAGTCAACTATGCTTTGTGTTTAATGACACAAGAAAAATGCTCTGTAAGACCTTTGCAGAACAGCACAGTTCATCAAGGTTATTACAGGAACATTAACTTTTTTTAGTCATTGTAATGATGAAAACAAATTTAGGACCTCATGTTTTTCAACTATAAATTATATAAATTACACGAAATAATTCCTCTCTCTTAAGAAGAATAAATTTGTATCTTTCAAATAGTGGATACCTGTACTTAATGAGGACATTTAGTAATATGGCTGTGTAATCTAATTCTTCGAAGAAATGGGAATAAAGTCTGCTTCTGTAGTGCAGTGTATCAAGAATAGTACAGAAGTGGGATTTGTTGATCCCAGAGTGTAGTTAGTGGCACTACAGACTAATGGAAAAAGCTTGTTAACTAATAAAAGTGGAAATGTTGAAACTTTGCTCTTCATTTAACTGTTTGGGTTTTTTTTTTACGTGTAATGCATGTTCTTTCTCTTGTGCTGTAGACCCAGGTTGATGGACAGCTTTTCTTAATAAAACACCTTTTGATTCTTCGTGAACAAATTGCTCCTTTCCACACTGATTTCACCATTAAGGAAATTTCCCTGGACCTTAAGAAAACTAGAGGTACTAAACAGTTGCTGGCTACAGAATGGGATGGGATTGTCCTCCCTTAATGTGCCAGCAAAAGTTTTGGGTTTATTTTATGTTCACTTGCAATGACCTGTATGCTTTCTCTAATCTCTTGCTTTGTTCCTAGCTTCTCTGAAAAAAAACCAGAACCATTCTCCTACTCAGGGCAATTCAAGATGTACCTAACAAATTCTTTGTTTTTGTATGAAATGTGTTTGCCTGCTTTTGCTGCTGACCTAACTTATTTATCCAGTCTTTTTTAAGAACAGCTAAGTAATCTGCATTTCTGTTGCACAGAAATGTCTTTCCCCTTTTCTGACCTTTTAAAGGAGTATCTTTTCTTACTGCTGCTTAGCAGGTGAATTTAACAATACATAGTCAACTTACCTAGAGCAAATTAAGATTTCCTGGACCTTTCTGTGGGGTTTTTGTTTTGGGAAGGATTTCTTATTTTGCAAGTTCAATAAATAGTATTGTTGGGTGGTATTATGTAGCAAGTGTGTCTCTTGTAGGAAGTGAAAATAGAAGTAGTGGCCATGGCCATGGTTTTTAAAAGTGTACTCTTGTTCCCTTGTAAAATTTGGGAAAAAAGCTCTCAATACAAAACTGAACTGTCATGCACTTTTCCAAGCTGTAAGGATAATAGGAAAAATTATTGGAAGCATGTCAGGTTTCTGTCCTTCCATTCCAGAAGAGAAAGCTGAAGAAATAACTTCTCTTTCCTGCTGTCTAATATGCTGCAGTCTTAACTCTGAAGCAAGCATGTCTTACACTAACTGTTTTACTTGTTGCATTTGAACATCAATGAAACCTCCTACCTGTTGAGTGGTTTCTAGTTGACTGGAGGTTAAAGGGCAAATACATCCTTTTGGTGTCTTGTCCTGGCTGACACACAAGTTTGTTCTCCATCTTCATTTAATGGAATAAATTTTTGTGCCAGCCAGTACTTTGCAGGTGGTAGTGGTAAGTAATGGAAAACACTTTCTTTATGTTGGGTGGTGGAGGCAGTGGTGTTGAAAAGATGTATGTTGTGCTTAATTCTTCCTGTGGTATAGGGTAGGCCAGTAGGGCTTTTATATTTGGGATGAGTTGTAGAAGAAAAATAACATGGCTAATAGTTTCACTGTGTTCTAGCCAAACTTCCTGCACACAGGTTTAAGATTTAATTTGGTATTTACAGACGAAGGGATACTGCTTACTGTAAAAGTCATGCTTTTACCCAATTTTTTTTGAAGTAGTATAATGTTAAGATTCATGTAACTGAAATATGCAGTGGGAAAAAGGACTAGCTCATAGGCTTCTAATCAAGAATTTGGAAAGTCTTTGGAATTTCTGATATTTCTGGTAAAAAATTCAGAGAACAAAAATAAGCTTTCTCTGTGGTCACCTTTCACTGCATACGAGTGCAGATTCTTAGTTCAGTGCAAAACCTACAAACCTATGTATTTGGTATTCCCTCATTATTTAATGCCTCAGAGAGCACTTCTTTTATGTCTTGTTTCCCTCCCCGTTTTATACAGAGTTCAGAATTCCTTTTGAAATGAAAAAAAAAAAAAAGCATGTGGATGTGTAGGATGTTAAATGGCTGACAGTAGGGGAATAAGCTATACTGCAACTATTGATAATTTTCTTTTTCCCAAGTTGACTAGATTTCAACTTGACAACATCCTGTTAAGACTATAGGTGTAATTTCAGTATCTTGTGGTAATTACAGACATTGTTGGTTTTCCTTCTTGGGACTTCTGTAGAGAACATAAACAGGAATGTTTATCAACCTTGATGTTTTGTTGTTTAGTCCTAACTAAAACAGTTAAGCACAGAGGGAAAAAGTGCTAATTCTTAGTTATTTCATGCAACTGTACTTGGTTTTCCCAGGCATTGTGTGCAAATTTTTGCATATTGTTGGTAAATGCTTAAATAGCTTATGTAAAAGTCTTCCACTTGGAGATATAGTAACAAGAAGAGGAAAGCTCACACAATTTTCATGCTCATAGCACTGCAGTAAATACCAGCAGCTTGTTCGTTTCTTGTAATTTCTTTATCTGTTTAGACTGTGCAACTCTTAGGTTCAGGTGTACCATAGGTGCCATTGAAAAGTAGTGAGTTAAGCTTTGTGTGCTTCTGTGCATGTGCACTTGTGCATCCACTTGGAGCAGTGCTAGAATCATTAATGTTACAGTCATAATCATTTATGCTGGGCCATTTTTTATGCATCAGTGAGTGATTAGAGTTTGTAGTTCCTGGAAATGAATGGCATTGACTTACAGTGTGAGTGACTTTCTGATTCACAGATGCAGCATTTAAAATCCTGAATCCTAAGACAGTTTCAAGATTTTTTAGACTAAACAGCAACAACGCCTTGATACAGTTCTTACTGGAGGTAATGTGGAGTCTTATTGCATTAAGAAAAATTGAGTCATTTAAGTGTGTGGTGATCTCTGGCAAATAAAAAGAAGAGAATTGTTGTGCTCTGTTCAAGGGTACTCCAGAAATCAGAGAACATTATATCGACTCCAAGAAAGACGTAGATCGTCATCTGAAATCAGCCTGTGAGCAGTTTATTCAGCAGCAAACCAAACAGTTTATAGAGCAGCTGGAGGAGTTCATGACAAAGGTACAAATGTGTTGTATGTTTGTTAACCTAACTGAGGTACTGGTAGGACAAGGGAATTGGTATTTAAATTGGGTATAGGACAAGCTGCTCTTTGATTAGCTGAAGATAATGTGCTTTCCTTTAAGTTCCAACAGCAATTTTCCAGGCATTTTTGAGATTAATGGGTTAAAAAAACATGACATTGTTTGTTTTTAAAAGCAACCCTTGTGTTCTTTGATCACGAAGCTTTAATTTTTCACTTAATTGGAACAGGTGTGTGAAGGTTGGCAGGAGCTTTTCTTTTTGCAGGAACTACTCTGACTGCATTTGTAAGCCTTCAAAAACCATCTTGGGTCATGTGTGTTCATGAGGGAGGTCTTAGATGTCTTGTTACACTACATTTCTTTGTAGAACCTGCTCTAGAGGTCAGGATTTTTAGGTATCGTGAGAAAACCTCACAGCAGGATCTATTCTGAACCTTAGGTGCTGAGAATAAGTGACAGGACCTCTCAGAAGCTGGGGCTACAGCATTGCATGGGCTGCAGATATCCCAGCTGCTGATTTTTGAGAATTTAGAAGATTACAGTATTAAGTTTACTCATGCCTGTCATGCTGGGGTAGGGGTCAGTGGCAAGCCTAAAATATAGATGGGTAACTGGTGAGATTGATAGATTGTCTGCGTGATCTCAATGATTCATTGGGAATCTGGGAAGTTTGACTAAGCTCCTTAAGGATAAATCTCTTTTGAGGTTTTGTATCCTTAGGTGCCTAAGCATCTTTGTAAATTTAATCCCATTTTGAATTTTACTTTCAAGAATTGATCACAGTTGTAATTTTGAATTGCATTTCTGTCAAGGTGCTTCCCCTGTGTGTTGTTAAGTCAGGTCACAGAAGAGAGAGAGCAGTGGAGATTCTGTACACTGTGGTTGTACAAGAGAGTTGTGCAATTTTTATTTGGTCACTTTTTGTGAACTCAACTGAAAGAAACATAATTTTGTTGATTTTACTTGTTTTAGGTAGCTGCGTTAAAAACAATGGCCAGTCAAGGAGGTCCCAATTACAGCCTTTCACAGCAACCTTGGGCACAACCAGGTATTTACTTTGGTTTATATTCATGCTACTATTAGGATTCTGAAGAGGTGGTCAGAATCACTTGGACTGAGAGACTGTGATTGATTTTGAAAAATTCTACGTATAAGAACTGTCTACCTTTTTCTTGCAAATCCTGGCTTCCATTTTTGCTTGCATGCTATTTGAAATGTCTTAAGCCAGCTCTAAAAACCTGACAAACTTCAGAATATGTATTTAATTGGTGCAGTAGATGAATGCCTTAAGTATTTCTCAAGCTGTGACTGTTCTTGCATGTAAACAGCATTTCTGCAACTGCATACAGAATGTGCTTAAGGAATTAATTGATTACGTTATGGTAAAGCTTTTGCTTTTGTAGGAAAGAATGAATCCTCATTGAAGCTCTTACTGTCTGTACATTTGGTATTTACTTTCTTTTCAGTTTTCCTGTCATTATGCAAAAATGGAATCCGGGTTTGTTTCCCTCTTTTTAAAAATTCAAATGTCAGTGCTTCATAGGAACATTTGGAGCAGTTTTAGATATTCCTGGGTTGTTTTGCTCTTCACATTACAAAGTTGTGCTTCTGGGTGAAAAAATCTGATTATTCCAATTCATACATTGGAACCTTCTGTTGCATCATATTCTTAAGATGCAAAGCCAGCCATGTTCATACATAATTCAGTGCTGCTCCGTGGGTCAGACACTCTCAAGGGCTAACTTGAGCTTCTACTTAACATCTCCCGCTTCTTCAGGAGTATTTTTAATGTTTGTTTGGAGATAATTATGTGTGTAGAGGCAGATCGAAGCAGAGCTTCTGTTTCTTGGAGTCATTTGTCTGGGAGGCAGGATTAGACAGAAAATTTAGGTGGGACAGAAGTTGAGGTGGGGGAACCCACAGAGGATATTAACTTCAGTACTTTAAAACTACAAAATATATTTTCTCCCTGGCCTTTAAGCAATGATCTTGTAAAATCATTAAAATTCCTAGCAATAAAGAAAGGTCTTGTCTGACAGAGGATTCCGGTCTGGTTGATTCAAAATCCAGACTTCTGTGCAGCCTTTCCTCTCACAGACATGGCCTGTGATCAGTAAGGAGAATTTGTGATATTCTGTTCTCTAAACTAGCACCATTTATTTCCCAGCAGTTTCTTTTCCAGGTAAGTTTTCTGGGAGGGAGCCTATGTAGAGCTTTGTTGCTGTTGGAGGGCTGTGATTTCAGAAACCTCGGGAGGATGTGGTAGCTTTCAGAAATGGGGTGGGTGCATTTTCTGCAGGGAAAGGAAACAGTGTCTGGCATGCTGTGGTCCTGTGATGGGTTTGATACTGCACAGCCCAGCCACCCTCTCTCTCCCTTCCACTCAAACCTGTGGTAATGATCCACCCCAGAAGAGTGGAGGTGATTTTCTGGAGCATAGGTTTCAGCAAGCAGAACTCCAGTTTAGCCTATTAAACATATTTTCTTTTACTTTCAGCAAAGATCAACGATCTGGTCTCTTCCACTTACAAGACAATAAAAACAAAGTTGCCATCAACTTTACGAAGCATGTCCTTATACTTGTCCAATAAAGATACAGAATTAATTCTGTTTAAGCCAGTCAGGGTGAGTATGGCTGCCATGTTTTCCTGTAGGTGTTTCATGATGATCTCTTTAGCTTAAAAAAGCCAAATCCAAACAGCTGTACTGCTCTCTGTTGTGCTACGCTACGCACACATACTACAGGGAGGTAACTGCTGCTCTTTCTTCTGTACATCTTCCACTTGGCAACAAATGGGCTACCATAAAGAAAATTAACTCTGTCCCACACCAAACCAGTTGATTTTGGTCAGTTATGCATGGGCAGGAGCACTAAAGGCAGAGAGAAGGATGCAGATTCAGTGGAAAACCTGCTGTAAACCACCAGAAGAACGAAGCTTGAGTTTTAAGCTTCCAAGTTAACTCTTTAGGACTCAGTGTTTCAGTTTAGCACATCTTAGCTGAAATTTTTGTCTCACGACTAACGTGGATTCCTTGTAGCTGTTTTGGGGCTTGTTTTAGAAGAGTCTTTAAACTTGACTGCTTCTCCCTACCTGGTCACTTCAGTAGCGATTCCATATCCATTGTGCTTGTTCTGGTTCGTGTTTAAGATGGGTGTTGTGTTTTTAAATAGTGATTTTTTTCTTCTTGCCTTTAAAAGAATAACATTCAGCAAATGTTCCAGAAACTCCATGCTCTGCTAAAGGAAGAATTTAGTAATGAAGACCTCCAGATCATAGCTTGTCCTTCAATGGAACAGGTATATATTGAAGCTCTCTATTTTATCAGTTGCTCTTTCATGTGACTGGGTTTTTAAAACATTGATTTTTTTCATTTTTCATATTTCCAGTGTTCAGAATCCTTATTTATTTATTATCCCCCTTAATCCTGGATGATTAAACTTTGGACTTTATCTGATCTTTAGGCTCTCAGCTAGGAGGGGACTTTGTTTGCTTGGATTTTTTTAATGAATATCTAATAGATTTTCTTAAACCAAGGTGGTGATTGATGTTGCTGGGGATTGAGTTGTACAGCATTGTAGAAGTCTTGCCATTTCCTGGCGTTGTCTCCTTGGAAAGGTATCAAAGCCAGTGAATATGCCTTTAAAAAACCTGTGCATTTGAAGGCAGTTTTTTGAAGTTTGTATTTTGACAAATACAAAAAGCAGCAACTTTTACATTTAGGAAGCACGAGAATGAATTACTAGAGTGCATTTGAAGTGAATTGTATTGAGAAAATGTGCAGATGTTTATGGAAGTGTAACCGTACATGGTAAGGTCTTTATTCTCAGAGATGATTTGGGTTAAGAATTTTCTGTATTAGGATTCTCTGTCAGAAACCAAGTAGGCTTTTAAAAATGTCACTTTGACCTTGGTAGTCTAGAGAATGTGGGTAGAATCTTGATTATTGCAGGATGCCAGTATTTAAACAGTTAATCTAGTTTATGGATTAGAGAATGTTGCCTGCAGTGAGGATGTGGCCACAGGAATGTGTGATAACTGTCCTGGAGCACTGAGTGGGAACAATGCACCGTAAGGAGGTGGGGTTATCCTAGAGGAGATGGCTTCCTCTAATTGTTTATCTGATGAGCCCTAGGATCACTTATCCTACAAACTGAATTGTATGGGAAACCATATTGTAATCTATGGGAAACAAGTATTGTGAAGGATCCCAAATGTGTTTCAGATATCTGAGATGAATGGTAACATTTTTTTCCAGTGTGCCTGTTTTTTGGAATTTCTTGACAACACATGAAGTTATCTTAGAAAGTTTGTCACGGTAGTTTTGATTGCTGAAATGAGTGGTCAGCATGGTCAACAGTTGCATTTTAAAAAGCCTGTGAGTAGGCATTTGACTGGAAATTTTGGGCAGTTGTTTTGCAGCTGTCTTCTGATTAATGTGCTTCATAGGAATCCTCTTTAAAGGTTAAAATATGACACATCAGTTCTGAAACTTGGCTGCTCTGTCTAACGTAGGCTTTCATTTTGTCTTTCAGGTGAACTTACTGCTGTCGATGTCCAAGTAGCCCAACAGTGAGCTGCTTGGAATAAGCTTCAGCTGAATGCCAGGCAGTGAAGGGAATGCTAAGACATTTGCTTGAAGTAAACGAAGGATCCCACTGTGCAGTCCAGTCTGCATCAAAACTACCCAGGCTGCTTAGCCCTGTTTTAGGGAAAAAAACCTGAAATGAACAGGTTTGTTGATTTGTTAAAGGTCTTCCTGTTCATTGGCTTGAGCAGTGGGCAGAAGAAAATGAAACAAAACCCCCTTTGCTGATCACTCTTATGGAAGCTCAGTTACTGCCTCTTCCATATATTTTCAAAATTGAAAACCTCTTTTGTTTGTTTTTTTGATGTAAAAACAGTTCTTGCTTTCCCTTAATGAGCTGATATATGCAATGGAAAGTCACACTTTCAAAGACATGCTGGAAATACAGTGCAGGGAATCAAATGAGAGCAGCAATAGATACTTGTGAGACTTGGGAGATGAGCACATTGGTATGACAATTTGACTTAAGCAGACATGCTCTGAGTTTTCCTTTAACTTCCCTGAAAATCCTGGTAATCCACCACATGCTTGAAAGTAATTCAGAGGTTCTTGCTTGGGAAATCTTAATTTCCCACATGTGAAGTGTTTCTTGAAACACTGGATGGGCTGTTCTTACACTCTTGTGATTGGGTGCTGTGAGGTCTGACCTCAAGTTTAATACTCTAGCCTTTCTCCATGTAGAGTCTCAGATCCTTGGGATTTGCAATGGAAAGCTGTGCAATATAATTTATACTGTTTCTGAGGGAACTGCATGTTTTCAGATGCTTTCCAGCAATGCTTAGCATTTCGGTTTTCAGGTAGTTAGTTTTAGGGCAGAGTTGGTTTTTTTGCTTTTCCGAAGATCAGATGGTGGTGTCACATTGTTTTAAGTGGGAACTGGGTCTGGAACTTGCACAGCCTTTGTGCTGTGGAGTTAGTGCTAATCATGGGGTGTGGGGACACCTGAAACTCGATGTGCAAGGCTGTCAAATCTGCATTGTAAAGAGGGGATAAGTACTCAGTAACTGGTAAACAGTGCACACTGTTGAGTGAGCATTAATTGGACGTTAGTGTGGAAAGCTGGATGCTAAATGCCTGGCCATTAATGGAATGAACACTTCAGGATGTCTCAGTGTGTAAATCTTCATTGTGCAGCACTGCAAAATGAAAATGTAGTGGGTGACATGGCAGATTTTTAACTTATTTATGAAGCCTGTTTTGTACTTTTGAATATTAAGACATTTCCTTGCACATCGGTGGTATTTTGATTTAATAATTTTCCTGTTATAAATAACAAGGCTGGAGTATAAGATGGTAGGATTGAAAGCTACCACAAGAAGTGTTGCAGCAGAGGTGCTGAGGTGCATAGATGGTACTCATAGGACCTTACATGACTCCTTAAAAATTAACTAAAGGAACTAACAAGGAGAAAAACTTGCCCTCTCCCTTTACTTGTGTAGAAAAACAGGCTGTAAAATAATGTCCAGTGCATTGTAATATATGTATATTTGGTTTTTATAAAGTTTTTCAGAAGGACTGCATGGTCACTGTACAGAGTTATGACTGACTTAATACAGACATTGTACAGAAGAGATGTGAAGGGTAAACCATTGCAGTAGTCACTCTTGTGCTTGGGATCTTTTTCTCTCTTAGAGTACCCAGACAGCTTTAGGACAGCTGGTGGAAAGATTAGAAGAGCAATCAGTTTATACAGCCTGTTTGCTAAATGAACATTTGTTTAAACATGTACAGTTTCAGATATTTACGTTTACAAATAGTGTAAATACTTTCAAAAGATTAATTTAAGATGCTTTATATTATCTGACTAGAAACTTGCTGTTTTTAATTTTTTTAAATAAAAATGTTGCCTCCTATTTTGGTCCAAGAGTAAAGCTTTATTCTGTATCCTGAGGCTTGTCTGTCAAGATAACTGTAATACAGAGACAATAAACATCCTGTAAGCACAGGCAGTGCATTGCTGAGAAGTGTTCTTTTTTTAGCAGTAAGAGAATTGAGTTTATTTGGCACAGATATACACCTGAGTGCTGAATGTACAGCTAATTGTTAAATTAATGCCTCTTTATGGTTATAATAAAAGTAAATTTGTATTTTCTTTACTGACAAGCAATCTTGTGTGACTAAATGGTCTCTTTCCTTGCAATTTTGTTAGGAGGAAGAAACCACAACTGTGAACCACAACTGTAATACAAGAACGTGTTTTAACTTAAGTTGGCTTTTACTAAGAGAGCTTGGGAGGTGGTGGCAGAAAACACAAGTGTTACTGTATTTGATGGCTGTTCTTGCCTGGTTACTCACAGACTCATCTACCCAGAGTTTCTCATTACCCTGTAGTGCTCTTCTGGCCCTTGGTGTTGTAAAATACATCATCCAGAAGCTTGTGGTTTGTCCCCTGTAATGTCAGCACGAAGCTTCCCCTCACCCTCTGGCTTTCACAGTGTCATTGGAATGAACTATAAAAGTAAAACCTCTCCTTCCCTGTGGAATTTGGCTTCTATCTCAGAAGTATGGGGCAGTGATGTGTGACTAGAGCTTCCTCATCACTTGGAGCCTCCTCTAGGGGTCTGGCCCTTTGGATTGTATCTTGTAAATGAGGTGAATGCCTGGCCAGCTTTTGGACAACAGTGATGCCTGCAGCAAAATCTTAGGCTGTGCCATGTGTTTTTCAAGCAAAACTTAATAGTCCTTTTCTCAAACTGCATATTTGGTATTGACAAAGTGATGTGGGTATGAAAAGGGGGAAATGTCTGTGCTGCTGAAGCAAATCCTGATGACTGCAGGTAGATCCAGCTCTGTCCAAATATGCTGTTTTCTCCTACTCTTGTGCATTTTCATCCTCATTGGGCCCTAAAACCAAGCCAATACTGTGGAGCAAATCAGATCTTTGATATAAAGACCTCTAAATAGAGCAAAAAGAGAAAAGAATCAGTTGGTCCCTTTCAGTGGTGGCCAACCATGCCGCTAAGCCATGGGAATTGCCATCAGCTGCAGTCCAGAAACCTGAGAGACACCTCGTGTTCCCTCTCTTGGATTGCCCCTGGTCCCTGTGCCCAGGCTGCTCTTTTCCATCCCCTCTGCACCAGCCCAGGTGTCTCTGGCTGAGAGCCAAAGCAAGCTGGTTGGTCACACTTGGCTCAACCAGTTCCCAAATTTCCAGTTCCTCAGCTGCAGGATGGAAGCCATGTGCTTCAGGGCACTGCACGTTTGGTGTGTAACTGCTGATCAGACTGGGATCCATCACACGCTGTCAGCTGAGGCAAACCTGGTCTTACAAGGACCTAATGTACAGATGGGCATTGTGAGCTTGAATAAAGGAGCTTTATTTTCATTGCAAAGTGACTGTTACCACCCTGGTAAGGGAAAAGTTGGTCTGAAATGCTGATGTGACTGCTTTTTGTGAGCACTAATTCCTTGCATTTCAGTATTTCATGCAGGTAGAAGATAATGAAATGCAAGGAGTGATATCACTGAGGAGATTGCCAAAAATACTGCAACACTGATTGTTGGAGAGCAGGCTTCTGAGCTGAATGTTTTTGGACTGAAGGAGGAGCTCCTCTTTGCTTTCTGGCCATCTAAGTGGATGACTTTTCTTTGGATCTTTCAGCTGCAAAGAGAGCCTGTGCAGAGTGAAGGGTGTTAATGCTAAACTCTCTGAGGGGAATGCCCTTTCTCTTCGTGCCTGTGGAGCACACTAACCCTACAGCTCTGCCTGGGAGTTGATATTCTTCCAGCACAAGGATGTACAAGGAGACAGAGGAGCAAAGAACTAAACTCATGACTTGAGCCAGGTCGGGTGGGAGTGGGCTGCCCAGAACTAGTGGGACAAGGAAGATGACTTCCTTGTCTAACAGAGCAGATGGTCCTCAGAAGTCTGAATTTTGGGAGTAGCAGTAGCCAGGGCTTATGGTTCTGCACACTTGGGGCCTTGGCTCACTGGCACCCTCCTGAACAGCCACCGCAGAGGTTGTTTCCATTAGCAATGTGCCTGTGACCATGTACAGAGTATTGCTGTGAGGGCTGGCAACAATTGGTCTGTGCCTGCACCATGGAAGACAACTTGAATCCTTCCGCCTGAGGCCTCAGCCCCCAGCCAAGCTTGAGCAGCACATGATTTCAATGCTGACCAGTTATGTTTGCCTCTAGTAAGGGACAGGGTTACACACCAGTAGGCTGGGACAGTCACACTGGCACCGAGCAGGGCTCAGCCCTGGCCAGAACAGCATTTCCACCTCTGAGGAAGGGTCAGGAATGGGAAACCTGGGTGAATGACAACAAATACCAAAGGATTTTGGTGTTCTCTCCCCATGTGCTTGTTTCATGTTAAATGAAATGCTGTTTAGATAAAATCAGAAGCTTTGTGCATATATTGACATGTAATACTAATGTTTTGAAAAGAAACAGTGTTTCATAATGAATTTGTGAGTCTTGTTCTTACCCTTCAGCGCCAGCATTTCAACTCATCTTAATGCTTTGCTGGGAGGGAATTTCATTAAGAGGCAGGAAATTTGGTTTTGAACAAAACAATGATTTTTCCGCATGAAAATTTGTGACCAGTTCCAGGTTTATCTGCACTGGGTGGTTTCCTTGCTGCTCTCCAAGGAGCTGGTAGGCAGGAGCTGGCCAGGCAGGGATGTCACAGCAAATGCTCACCAGGAGCTGGGACCCCACATTGAAACAGACAGGATTGTTGTGCCTGGGGAACAGGAACAGTAAGTCATTTTGATCCTAAACCCAGGATTTAATGGTGCTGTGGCCTTTCTGTTCCATGGGGAGAAACACACAGCTGGGTGAATTTAGACCAAACAACCTTCTGGTCCCAAATACCACATTTTGTCTGCAATTGGACCAAACTTCCATTTTTTCATTCAAGAGTCGCTTCTAGGACCTGATGCATAAAGTCAGGGACTGTTTTTTGGTAAATTTTTTTCCTTTGGTAAAAGTATGCTACAGAAATTGGATGGCCTCTTGAAAAGCCATGAGTCCCTTAAAGGCAGAAAAACCCTTTGGGTGGAGTGTGGCTCTGTGTGTGTGTCCCTGTCATGTGAAAAGGGGACATTAACTCAAACCTGTAGCATCGTGAATTGCGACTTCCCACAGCCCCCCTGCAGCCCTGCCCTCAGTTCCCCATTGGGTGTCTGTAATCCCTCCCCTGTTCCATCCTCACAGGCTGTTTCCCTGTTGATCCCTCCCATGTTCCCTTTCCCTATTGAATTGTGCCCCTCACCCCGCCTCCCTATGTCCCAGTATAAAATGCCTGTAACTCACCGGTATGTCATCTTACTGCTTCTGTACTTTCAGGAGGTTGAACTCGCTGGAGTCCAAGCAGCAGATCGCTTCTCTTTTGCCTTTATCTCTGCTGGCGCGTCTCCCACCGGCCTGGAGGGGAGCCCCATTGAGTAGGGAAGCTGCGTTCTCGACCACTTCTGTGTGTTCCTGCTGTGGTCAGGGTGTAGCACAAGACCCTGGGCTTTCTGCAGCCAGGCCCACGCGCCACCCCAAGCAGCCGACCTGGCAGAGCTGCTGACGGCATCCTGATATGGTGGCTGCACAGCCACACAAACCCTTTGTGTTTGGTCTGCCAACACCCCCAGAAAGCTGGGACCCTTGTGATGGGGTCATATGGCAGTCCAAGGAGAGTGATTTCACCACAGCTGCTGATTCAACAGCAGGACATCTTCCTTTATCTTCCTTGGTTTTCAGCTGCTGTGGGGCTTACCAGCTGGAAAGTACCACTGAGTTCCACTGGCTGTGGTGTCTCCGCTCCACCCTCCCTTTAGTCCCCCTTAGATTGTGCCGTGTTGTGTGTGGGAGGTCGGATATGCTGCCCGTGTTCCATCCAGAGTGTAGCAATTCTATTTTCCCCAGCCATTTCCACACTGTTATCTTTTTTACCCCGGTTATCTTTCCAAAGTCCCTCTCTTCCTATTGCACGTCTGCATCTGAAAGTCCCTAAAAAGAAGGCCTTCATGCAGGTGTGCATGGTTGTGTGTGTGGCTGGGTATGGGAAATGGCCCTGCCAAACTACAGAGGAGGGGGAAAGGCAGCGTGTGAGAGAAAACAGCCCATATTCACACATACAAATACAAGTTGATTCTCCCCATCTCATGACATCCTGGATAACGGCGCTGGGCGCTGGAGCATCCCCCAGCTGTGGCACACGGGGAGTTTTTATCATTCACAGCATGTGTTGCATTGAGTTTTTTCCTGCCTAAGCATGAAGGAGTTGATTCTCACCAGGCTGCAAGAGTGGCTTAGCCTCCCTCAGTGTTACCTGGTGCTGCAGCTTGGAAAAAAACAACAGGAAACAAATAAAAACCTAACTTTGCATCTGTGATGTGTTACAGCACCAGCCATGGGCAAGCCTGAGCCTGTCCATAAGCAGGACAAACTGTCAGTTTTCCCTTTTCCTCCCATCAGAACTATCACATTCTATTCCCAAATATCAGAGCGGTCACTCAGCATTGCCCTTAATTTGCAGGTGCTGGGGGAGGCTGGGTGTGTTGCAGCAGCCAGCCCGAGCTCGGGGACGAGCCAGCAGCCGGCATGTGGCTGATACTGACGGGAAGCGCGTGGTCTTGCGAGGCCAGGAGAGACCCGAGGCACGTCAGCGGTGGCTCAGTGCTGCTCACGATCTCCTCGGTGTCCAGCTGTAAAAGCTGGCTGCTGTGTGATGGATGAAACACCAACATGTCTGCAGGCGAACGGCAGGACTGCACGAGTCTGATGGAGGCGTTATGGCAAAAGCTATTTAAAATGATTTGTGATAGCTGGTTAGACATTTAAGATGTCCATTAATTAGCCTCAGCACGGGGAGGACTTGTAAAATTGAGATGGGGTTTAGTGATTCCCCCAGATACTAGCTGTCTGAAGGGAAACTTTGGACACTGGGAATGGGATGTCAAAAATTATTATTTGATGGCTCAGATGCTTGCAGCTTTTACTAAAGCCATCACTCACTTCATATAACAGCTTAGACTGCAAGAAATTGGTCACCTAAGTCATTCTTTAGTGAGGAACACTCACTGGAGATGAGAAACAAACCAGCAGCAATGTTGACCTAAAGCTAACCAACTCTATTGCGGCTTCCCCTCACAGGTGCAGGTAACAAGCCCACATTTTTCCATTGTGGCCACCTGGGGCTCCATGTGGAAGTGTGGTGGGGATGCCTGCCTGGACAGAAGAGATGGGCATGTGCTGCCCCAGGGCTTCTTCCCCCCTCCACTGGTACCAGCGCCAGAGCACTGCCAGACATCACAATCTGTGCTTTCCACTTCGCCTTGGGTATTTTTGTTTGTTTGTTTACTGTTTAATTAAACCCTTTCGAATAACTGAGGAAAACTCATCCTTCACTTCTGTGTTTCCACATTTCACATACAAAGATAACTCCTTTTATTCTATGTTATTAGCTGCTCTCTGATGATATAATTTGCTAAGGGCCCTCTTTTCATCAGACACACAAGTAATTTACCCTGCAAGGTACTGACAAGCAACATATAAACATTTCTTAGCTAAGGGCTTAGCTCCCAGCATTACAAGAGCAGGGTTTAATACTTTCTGATAGAAATAAGCAGCATTACCACCTGCTTCTCTGGGAAGAATGCAGAGCAACTAGGAGAGGGGGAAGCAGAGGGATCATTGTTAATGCAGCAGCCAATTCTCACGTGCAGAAAAGGACCGTGCTCGGGCTGTGTCTGTGGCAGGGACTTGAGGAACTCGTCCACAGCAGCTCCCAGGTGGAGGCATTTTGTACACTTGAAGCGGGTGACACCAGCCATAGCTCTGGCACCAATTCAGCAACCTGAAGGTGCAGGCTTTGGCTCTGCAGAATAGCTAAGAATTCCTTCCTGCTTGTAAGGGAGAGAGGGGAACAAAAAAGCAACAAACTGACGATTTTGTTCCTGCTTTCATTTTTCAGGCTTTTTATGAGGTTAAAAGACAGACAGTCCCAGGCAGGAGGATTTGCTACCCCTATATTTCAGTGTGGGAGAGCAGTATAATGTGCTTCTATGACCAAAATAAAAAAGCCAACAAAATCATTGATTGTGTGATAAATCACAGGTAATTTTCTTGCATGCTGGCAGAAACTGCAATGCTGTCTGGCTGGGAAAGGGAGAGGAGAAGCAGGCAGGGAAGAGAGGAGCCATGCTGCAAGGGCCTGAGCAGGAGAGATCCCTTCCAGCCCCTGGCTCATGGGGCGGAACTCCAGTCCTTGCTTGCCCTCCCAGGGTCACGGAAGCTGGAACAACAGGCCCTGGGGCGCTGCTTCTCTTGGCAGTTGGATTGGAGGGGATGTCCCAGGATACCCCATCCCTTGCTGGACACAGTGGTGATGTCCTCACTCATGAATTCAAGGCTGCCTGGACCCTGTAAAGCTTTTGCCTGTGCTGTTAAATTGTTGGCCTGGGACCAGGAGCACTTCCCCTTGTGATTTCTAGCTAAGGAACCTGGATCTGACCCCGCTGGGCAGTTTGAAGGGAGCAGCCTGGTTTGGAGGGTAGGAGAGGTGAATGGTATGGAAGTAGGTAAAGTCTGTTTCCCTGCCACTGCCATGAGGTGGTCACTCCCTTTCTGCCAGGAAGAAGCTTGTGCCACAGCCATGCTCACACAGTGCTGGTAGACTCACATTTCCCTGGGGCTGTTCCTTCCAATCAACCACTGCTGGGATTAGCTTTGCAGGAGCACTGCAAAAGGTGCACTTTGCAGAGTCTTCTATCCAGGTGGTCTCCTCAGAAGACAAAGAAAAATCAGTATCAGCACCATTAATTTTTGAAAAACTAAATTGGGTGTAGATCTAGACTGTTCTCATAAAGGCATATATACATATATATATATATAAAGTCAGGAAATGTAGGTTATATTTAATTATCTGTGCTCCCACAAACACAGTTGGCATGTTTACACTTCCTTCTTTAGAGCTCAATTGAAAGTTGTAGTTATTTTTCATATGAAAATGTGGACAACTTGGGAATTTGGCCTTCTTTTAACATCCTGTGAAGCACTGAGTAAGTGGAAAAACAAAAGGCTTCATGCCTTTTTAAAAGGCTTAAAACTTTTAAAACAATTTTTTTAAAAGCAGCTCCTGTCTCTTCTTTAAAAAGAAAACCCTGAGAAACTACATTAAAAATCAAGACACACTCAGTTTTTAAGACTATGTTAATATAAAGAATCTTCAAGGGAAATTAGAAAATTTGCATTTTGGAAAGTAAAATAGCCTGCACTGGAACTAGACGATTGGAACTAGATGATCATTAATGTCCCTTCCAACCCAAACCATGCTGCCATTCTGTGATTCTATGATAATGGCTCAAAAGCAGTGTAAGTCTGGTTTAGCTTTAAGGGCCTTTTCCCTCTCTGTGGTATTTATAGTAGCCATTCTGGTGCCTTCTACTGTGATCAGTCCTGTCACCTAAATCCAGCCCATCTTGCCCCAGGTTTCTTTCCTTATCTGTCAACCAGCTGTGGTCCAGGGCTGGGTGGGCTGGCTGACAGCACAAGCCCTGGTGCCACCAGGGCCAATGAATGGCACCTGTGCATTTGCATCTTATGCGGCTTTATTTGCAGGTGCTGTGGGTTTGTGCTGGCTGAGTTACGCAGGCTGCTGCCACTGCTGCTTACACAAAAGCTGTGCTCTGCCTACGAGCCACATCTGCCTTTCTGGTGGTGAGAAGGTGGTTATTTATTATTCATTCCTCTCCAAAACCCTCCATTGAGAGAGGAAGGCAAAGACCCTCCAGCTCTGGCCTGAATGAAATGCAAAGTTTGTAACAGGAGCTGAAGGGGCTGATTTTATACCCCTTGTCAGTGCAGGGCTGTGCAGATGTGTGAGCCACGCTGGTGTGGTTCATGGGCTGGCACAGGGCACACCACACAGTTCCAGCCCCAAACCTCACCCTTAAATAAGAGGTGAAGGCACTGCTGGAGTCCTCAGCCACTCTGGAGGAGCCCTGGTCACTTGCCAGTCCTCAGCTTCAGTCCCCAGAGTGGGCAGTGGCACGGCCAACATCCAAAAGGCTGGGGTGGAAATAAGGACTTCTGCCTGGGAGGCTGAGCGCCTTCCCCACTCGGCTGAGGAGGGGGCTGATGGTTGAATTTTGGTGGGTCTGCCACTGGCCTTCTCTTGAATTTCTGTTTTGCTCCCTGGGTCTGTGAAACCAGTCGGTTTTTTATTCATGTGCACACACATCTCTTTGCCAGGAGACAAAAGTGTTCCCCCAGCTCAAGAAACACTTTGTGCTTGAGTGACTGATGCCTGCTCTTTTCTTTTGTCATCAAAAGCGTTCTGGTTTTCTGATGGTCAAGCTCAAGTCTCTTAAAAGGGGAGAGCCTCTGTCCTTTGAAGCAATTTTTGCTCTATCATCCGAAAAGAAACAATTTCTTTTCCCCCTTGTAGGTGCAGGAGCATCAAATCACTTCCACAGAGCATTTTTCTGGAAGCCACGTGCCTTTTCTGAAAGGCATCTCACCAAAGAGCTGGCAAATCCTGCACTGCCTGGCTCTGGAGGCTGCAACCAGAAGTTACTAGGGCCAGAGAGGAGAAGGAAACATTCTGTGTGACCCTGTGGCTCTGAGTTGTACCACTGGACAGGGATGAAGAACCCTCTCCTGTTTTTTCTCTAGATGAATTAATTTCCTGCTCCCCTGTGGCACTGGAGCGATGCTCAGTCTGACTCCTTTTGCCTACAAATAGCAGTGGCAACTCTCCAGCCTCTTCCCCCAAACAAGGATGCTCCCAGCAGAAAGAAGAGCTCCTGTTGTTGCTACCCAGCACTGATACCCTGCTGGGCACTGCTGCACGGTGCTGCTTCCCGGGGAGAACACACTACTGGGAAAGTGCTCCTCACTGGTCGTTTCTGGCTTTTTCTCACCAAACAACCAGCCATTTATTCCCAGAAACGCCAGCTGCTCTCCAGTGACATCCCAAGAGCTCAGGAAGCAGCATTTCTCCCCTGTCCCTGGGAGCTGGCACTTCAAATCTGAGAGAGAAAGCTGTTAAATTAGCCAAAACGTTGTCCCATGCTTTCGAAATATTAATAAATAATCTCAAAATAGCAGCAAGCAGGGAGAGGAGAAGTTTGCTGGTGATATTAAGGGTGGTTGAGGCAAAGGGCTGACTGTGAATAGTTGCAGAAAGACCCTCGTGGCACTGAATGAAAGGGTAATAAAATCACAGATAAAATCTGATGTAGATAAATGTAAAGTGATGCACATGGGAAAAGACAATCCTAGCTTTACATACAAAATAACGGGCTCCAAGCTGGCTTTTTCCACTTGGGAGCAAAATCCTCAGGTTATAATAGATAACTCTATGCAAATGTCAGCTCAAGACTCAGTAGCAATCAAAAAAGCAAACAGAAAACTAGGAATTATTAGGAAAGGAGGAGAGAGCAAAACAGGGGGAATCATTATGGTGCTGTATAAATCCATGGACTCCCTTCTCTTGAAATGCCATTGTGCAGTCCTGATTCGCTGATCTCAAATATGATACAGAAGAAATAGAAAAGTTACAGAGGAAGGCAATTGAAGATGATCAAAAGCACAAAAGGGCCTCCATTCAAGGAATGACTGAATAGATTAAGACTTTTTATCTTGAAGGAAAAAATGACTGAAGAAGAAATATGACCGAGTTTTGTGAAAGGAAGAGCAATGTGACTGGGGAACAGCTGTTCATATTATTCAGTGCTCTTCAAAGGAAGAGAGTGAACATCAAAGAAAACTATCGAGTGACAAGTTCAAAATAAACAAAGGAGATTTTTTAGCTGTGGCACCCCTTGCCATAGGGTACAGTGGATGTTTAAAGTTTGTGTTGGTTCAATAGGGTGTAAGCTGATCAATAGAAGAGGAATCCATCAAGGGCTATTAAATGCAGAGATAGCATCTACAATTCAGCAGGTTCCTGAGTCACAGACCACTGGGGAAATGGAAAGTATTCTGGGAAGTATAAACAAATGTTTGCTCTATTTTTGTATCACTTCCTGAGCATCTGCTGGGTCTCATCCAGGGCAGAATGCTGGGCCAGGTGTATTTTGGGGGCTGACCATTTTCAGTCATCCCTCTGTCCTGCATTTCACACCAGGCCATGTATCCCACTAAGGCAAAGTGGCTGAAATGTAGCCTGAAGTGTCTGGTGCTGCTGCCTGTTTCTGTTCCCACATTAGACACAATTTTCACCTTAAAAAGTCTTCCACCGAGACACGCAGGCAGGTGCATCCCATTTTCCTTTAGCTCCCAAAGCAGAAGTCTTCACCTGCATGGACAAGGCTTCTCAGCTGGAGGCCAGGTTGTTCTGGAATTCAACATAACCAAGGGATAACACCTTGTTCTCCATGCAGACCTCTCATGTGCATCTCACTTTACCTGGCCTGGGTCACCCTGGGTTTGTTGCTCCAAGGCATCATTGAAAGAGAATGCCTGGGTATGAGCAACAAGAGATCAAGGGAAAAAAAAGTGCAACAGTGGCTCTAATGGTCAATCCAAATCTGAGTGATTCACTAAATTTTCCCCCCATAAATTAAAACAAACAGCTGGACAGTGCACTGACACAATATGCAAGTGACCCTTCTGGTTGAAACCTCAGCACCTTAATGACAGAGACATTTGTGTTCCTGTGCACTTATCCAAGGTTGCCCTAAAAGCCATGCCTTGGCAGTTTACAAGATGGTAGACACAAAACAGTAAACTCACTCTGCACCTCCTTCCCAGCTAGAAATGAGAATGACAGATAGTGGCTATACAAGATAATCACACCCAGGGAGAAATTCCCAAGCTCAAGTATCTCTGTTTCCCAGATTAGGGTAATTCCATTGCACTTGGCTAGTCATTGGCAAAGCTTGTCAAACCAGGCTGGCTTGACACTCTCAGCTTTCAGGAGCCTTCCCTATTTCTGGAGGCTGCTGCATCGCCCAGGCAGCCTTGTGTTGACATCACATGCTCAATAATGTGAAGGTGAGGCTTATTTTCTGAAAACCTACCATTTTACCTATAAAGCCAAAATGAAAGTAAATGAAAGTCCAAATTCTATTTTTATTGACACCTGTGCTATTTTGCAGCCACTCCAAAGGAGTAATGATGATATACATTGAAACAGGAGGACAATCAGACATCTGTGCTGTTGATTGATCTGCAGGAGAGGGAACACAAAAAGGTCCATTACACACACACTGAAGCAAATACTCTGATAATGACTGTCATGGGAAAAAAATCCCCACCCACATTTCTTGCCCCTAGATTTCTATTAGGAAGGACACCCTGCTCTGTTTGGCTCTGGAAGGAAGACAAGGGTCTTGGATTTCAGTGTGAACTGCAAGTGGGCAAGGGTAGGAAACCCCAGCTCTTGACTGTAACCTGGGGAAAACAGGTAGCTTCCTCTTCCTCATCTCCTCCTGTTGCAGATATCCCTCTCCCCTAATCCTCCTCTTCGGATCTCCCCATGGATCCCTGTCTGGGGTCCTGCTACCCCCAGGGTGCCCCCTGGCACCAGCCAAGCCAGTGATCTGGGAGCAAACCCCAGCCCAGTTCCCATCACAAAGGCTGGCACTGTCCTGCCGATGCTGGAGGGAGTTTTTAGCCCCAGAAAGGCCCAGCCCTGCATCCCACAGCCACACACCTCTTGCATGGGCTGCTGGTGTGGCATCTGTGACTCCTGTGACAACCCTATTTTAATATATTTGTGCTGAATAATACACATTTCCTGTGAAGAAAGGTGGGTATTTCTGTGTCGAGGGAACTTGGCATCTTTGAATACTGAGCAGCCGTTTCCTCAAAGCTGTAGTAGTCAACCTGGTAATCAACCCTATTAGCACTAAAAGGAACTGTCTAAATGCCAAGCCAGGTTCAATAAATAAGCACTAACACATTTAGAAATGGCTTAGAAAGGAGTATTAAAAGTTTTGCTGCTAATTATGTTTCTTATTTTAGATTTTCTGTCAGTTCTATCTCTTCCATTCAAATGAGACAATAATTTGCTGCCAAGATGAAGGAAATGAGGTGACCTGAAACTGGGCAAAGCTGTTCATCGATAATAGAAAGCTAACAGGGACCTCAGCTCCTCTTGCAAGCCTCTGGAAACACCATAAGGATGGGGTCAGCAGACGTCTTGAGTAAAGGTGCCTTCCAGCCTCCTGTTGCAGTGAGTCCCAGATCCTCTGATACCCCTTGATCCCACCAGAGCCAGGCAAAGAGAGAGGCTATTGCAGAACAACAAAAACTGCCTCTCAGTCCAGACCCAGAAAGGAGGCTGCTATCACCTAAAGCTGCTTCAGTCCTGCTTACCTGCCCGCTCGATTGCTTGCTGTCTCAGTAGTCCTTTCTTAGTAGTCTTCTTCTGTGCTCTTCTCCTCTCTCTTCTGAGCTGCCTCTCCGAGGGGCAGCCGGTCTCTGGTCTTTAGCAGAAACACCTGGTTCAGAACAGCTGCAACTCATCAAGGTCAAGACTGCCTACAGCCCGTTCTTGTTCTCCTACAAGAGGCAGTCAGGCTCCTCTGACCGGCTGAAGGTATGCAGCCCAGGAGGCAGGCAAGCAGGAGCAGGGAGCACAGCTTCCTGGAGGCACATTTTATAAGTAGCTTCAAAATCTGTGTGGGTTTTAACAACCAACCCTGCTCCTCGAGACCCAGCTGCCTCCAATGCTGCCTGAATGGGAGCGGGCTGGTGCTTTGATGTGGTAATGACATATAACTGATACTGATGGCAAAGGCTAATCTACTCTGCCCTGTAATGTTCCCAGTCAATCATGCAATATTCTGTTATTGGAAAAACTCATCTTTGCCCCTCTGATGGTAATCAGTGTATGCCCTGAAGCATGAGCCTTGATAGCCTGTGTAATTTGCAACCTAGCTAAGTGTAACTGTGGATGTTAATCCTATTTATACAAATGCCTGGCAAGCAAAAGTAGGATTGCTGGGACAAGCTGCAGGGCAGGGGAAGGCAGAGAGACAGATTTCCAGGAATTCTCCTTCTGCAGATTTCAAGCTGCTGCGCCCCAGTGATGGGAGATTGAGAGGTTTGGGGTGGGCAAAGAGAAGGAGCACAGGCAGTGACTCCACAGTTGTGTCACTCCTGCTGCCTGGTATTTGTTCTGGAATACGCTGGAGCAGACTTCACCACAGTGCACATCCTCTGCTTTGGGCAACCACTCTCTACCTGACAAATGCCATCCAGAGGGACCTTGACAGGCTTGAGAGGTGGGTCCGTGTGGAACTCATGAAGTTCAACAAGGCTGCACAAGGTCCCCTGCATGGGTCAGGGCAGCCCTAAGGACAAATACAGGCTGGGCAGAGAGTGGACTGAGAGCAGCCCTGAGGAGAAGGACTTGGGGTGTTGGCTGAGAGAAGCTCAGCATGACCCAGCGATGTGTGCTCGCAGCCCAGAGAGCCAAACGTGTCCTGTGTGAGCTGAACGAGGGCCCAAGGTCAACACCCTAAGTGAAGCTTAACCTGAATTAGGAGCCTAATATTGTCAACAGCCAGGAACAGACACCTCCAGCAAGCAAGTCGGAGTAGAAGGCACCCAGCCTGGGACAAAAGAGATGTGGACACAGCTCTCTAGTTACCCCCCCTAAAAGGGCAGTGAAAGACATTTCCTCACCTCACCAGGGTGCAGTGAGGCCTAAACATGTTAAATGGCATATTCTGGGGGGACCAAACCCTGAAGTGATGCTCAGCTTCTCTACTTGGCTGCTTGGTACTGAAAACGCCCTCCTAACTTCCTGGTGCGGGACTGAACTGGGAGTTGAGGTGATGTGTTTAGAGAGGCACCAAATCTGCTCCCCTCACAGGCGGGTACTCGGAACAGCCTTGCACTGGTGATGGGTACCTGTGCCTGCAATCGCTCACCCCACCTATTTCACCAAGGAGAGGGAGGAAGGGAGGTCACTCCTTTCCAACTGCAGGAAAGCCCCAGTTTCCAGGAATTCATGCCATCAGGTGAAAACTTGCCAAAGAAGTCTTTCAGGCCTCAAAGAAGAGAAAGGTCTAATGCCACCGAGCCTAGGCCTTGCAGGAGCTGTTACCTGCTGATGACAACAGTCCCATCAGTACAGGTGGGACCCAGTGACGCAGGGACCCAGCCACCCAGCAGCATTTTCAGACATGGATTTCCCTGGGCTTCTTCCCCTCCCAACAGCCCTGCAACACCCAGCACCTGCACCCTGATGTGTTACTGCTGGCACCATCCCTTGTCCTGCAGGATTAAAGAAATAGCAACATTTCCCTGGTCTTATTTGAGGTTTAGCTGACAAACTGAAACCCAAAACTTCCCCAAATCCAAACCAAGGAAAGCTGAGATTCATGACTATTTCATGAAGAATGATACCTCTGGAAAACATAAGCTACACTGAGTTTGCTGTGCTTTGTTTTCCTGCTGTTCTTCTCTTGGAATGTCTCCTACTTGGGCAAGAAACACCAGACGCACTAAGAGCACACACTTGTGGGTGCATGCAGCACTTACCACACCAACACGTCCTCTCTGTCTTGTGACACCCAACTGGTTTGCTTTTTAGAGCAAGGCTGACAGCTTGGCCCTGTCACACATTTCTATAGCTGCAGGGACCCCGACGGTGGCCAAGAGACCTCCCCTTGTGCTGCAGGGTCTAAGGTCAGTAGCAAGGATAGGCCAGCAGAGGATGGAAATACATTTAATTGTATTTATTAATATAGATGGAAAAGAGCAGACGATCATTTAGGCACATTTGTTTTCTTCCAGACCTGAGAAAGAGTTGGTACAGCCAAGAACACATTTTCCTACCCAACTGCACACTACAATTGGTCTAATAAAAATGTATTTCATTTGCCTACAAAAATCACTCTTCTGGGCACATTACAGCCATAAAGGATGCTGTTTTCTATTCCTGGCTTCTTTTAAAAGGCCAAGTCTTGCTGCCGTATTATTGAGTTCACCAGACACATGGTACAGCCCAGTGAGCACTGCTGTAGGAGTGCTCACATTACAGGTCTCGAGGCTTGATCCTTCATGCACATAAATGGATTTTACACTCATGGTGCTCCTGGGACACCCAGGCAGCTGCTTCAGGTTTTTGCCAGTTTAAGTAAGATTAGTATCAGGCCCAAGAGCTTGTGTGCCCTGCAACAGCCCACGTGTTGCAGGCACTTTTACCTCGGTGAGCTCGTATCTGTGCCAAAGAGTAGGAGTGGGATACACAGCTGGGATGATGCGTGCAGAACTGATGGTTAACCGTGGGCATGGATAATCAAATCTAGATGAAAACAGGCAAAATTGGTCCAGGATCTGGTTGTGATGCACATGCCAGCAAGTCGCTTCTGGTCCTCTTCGCACCCCTGAGACCATGTGAAAAGGATGGTTTGGTCAAAAGGATGTATTAAAACCAGAACCCTATATGGCCCCCCTTGGTATTATGTGGGCTTAAGGTTGCTCCTGCCACCCACTGCCTCTGAGCTTATTCTCCTGTGCTATTACTGAAACAGCCTAAACATCATGTTTTAGTTATAAAGTGAGTTTAGTGGATGGAAGGGCGGGAGGAAAGGGGGATTAAATTTACTGCTTCAGTGACTACAGATCTGAAATAAATCTCCAATTCAATGATAGATCAATAACATCAAGATTGGGTTTAAATTATTAATAAACTATGAGAAACAAGGATAATTATTCTATGAGTCACAGCTCTCTAATGCACTGCACATCTTTTCCCTGAGACATCTGCACTGAAGCACGACCTGCCTATCTTTTGGCAGAAAGCTGTAGCCAAGAAGTTAATGCTTTTTGTTTTACCAGCTAAGCATTTCATAAACCCTCGTGGGCTGAGACAGCCTGGTGACAATGTTGTGCTTCACTCAGGGAGAAAACCTTAGGCCAGGATCCCCTGGAACACTGAGGTGTCTAATGAGCCCCAGGAAATCAATGTGATTGATTTGGATCACATTTGTGAATGGTTCAGAAGGCCCTCAAATGTCCTTTGAAACCTGGATGTCTGGAGATGGAGGAGTTGTGCTAGCCTAAAAGGAGATGCTGGCCTTGAAGCCCATCTTACTGGTAGCAAGGAGGAGGCACAACCTGGGCACTGCACAGGGCAGGGAGGGGAGGGAGAGTTTTTGCACATTGATGGTAGACTGAACTGCTAGTGAATTTCAAGCGAATTGACTTCCCCTTTTCAGGCAAAAATAAAGGGGACCATCATCCTGAGGAGGCCTGTTAAAATCAAGAAGCTGAAGACTGGAATATTCCTCCATTCTGTGTCATGATCATCTCTGCTGGCTGAGACAGCCCACGCTGACACATTTAGGCTGGAGATGCTGAGCACCTCTGGGCATCCTCCCACCTCAGCAGGTGTCATGCCTCAGCTGTGGCCTCATGGTTTAGGGTGGTGATGGAGAGCAGCCTTCCAGGGGCATCTCACAGCAAAATCAGCTAATCCTTACTCTTTGACAGAGTGGACGGGGGTCACATTTCCTCAGAGCACTCTTGAGGATGCTCTTCAGCTGCTGGGCTATCAGGTGAGGGGCTTGGAGTTGCCCTGGCTTACCAGGAGGGCACCCTCCTTAAGAGGAGAGAACAGAGCTCAGGATATAGGCCATGAAAGGCATTTATCCTTGTGAAATCATCTCTGCAGCAAGCAGAGGGGAGAACTGCCCTCACAAAGCTAAGGACAGCACACAGGAGAAGCGTAACTGCCAGCACACCAGAAAGGACCAGAAGTATTGGTAGCAGCTGTGCAGAGTCTTCTATGGTCTTGCTGCTGTCCTTGCCACTGGACAAAACAAGGCTGTATCCGTCCTAAAATCGCCCTCCTGCTGATCTCAGCTTACACAGTTCTGCAAGTGGCATTAAGTCACCCCCATTCTGCTGGCAATATGGTATCCCTCTGCACACACATGGACTGGGACTCTGCTGGGACACCCCTCTTTTACCACAGCATGTACAGCAGCAGCCGAGGCTTTCCATACACCCTTCCACTCTCTGCCTTCACCTGAAGTTGTCAGTCAGGGTACACAACACAGAACTATGAAGGTGTCTAGCCACTACTATCTGTATAATGTAGGCATAGTTTTTTTTACAGTCCCTGTGGTATACTTATTTAAAGATGCCTGTGGCCTTGGCAAATGAAAAAAACAAACCACAAAATCATGACAATAAGATACTGAACAAACTGTGTTTGGGGTTTGACTGTGATCTGATTCAAAGTAAGGAGTGAAGGGCATTTTTAAAATTTTTTTTTAATTTATATCCATTAGTAATTCAACAAGGCCTTTACACATCACTGCTTCCTTATTAGTTATCTATGAATTGTAAAGGATTCTGGGTAGAGCACACACAGATTAATGCATCTGTGGATGAAAACTTATGAGGAATAGGGGGAGTAGTGGTGCCCTGGTGCCTCCATTGTGTGTTTGCTCTACCAGCTCTCCTGAGGCAGTAGAGTGCCATCATCCCTGCCTTGCACATGAGGAGTAGAGCCCAGTAAAGTGCTCTATGTGCAGGTTAACTGGCACCACTATCAAACCCAGATCTCCTGTTCCTGGGACCAGGGGGTAGGTGGGTGACTTGGGGTGCTCCATGGGTCAAGCTGGTGTTTGCTTGAGGATGAGATGTGCTCAGACTGACCAACCTGCCTGCCCATGAGGGGCCGGGGTGCAGCCTCAGCAATGCGTGGGCAGCTGGCTGCATGCACCCCAAATCACAGCCAGGCCCTCAGGGACAGCTCAGGCCAGCCCTGCGGGGAGCTGGAACTGCAGGGTGCCCTCTCAAAAACCTTCAGATGGGGGGAAATCTCTTTTTTTTTTGCATTCGTGTAATGACTTTAGCCAGGAAACTTTTAAGACTGATTTCCCTTGATTTGTCATCAGAGGTTTTACTTCAGTCCATAACAATTTCAAAATTTGGGGAAGAAATAGAGACTGCACTCTTTCAGGATGAAAGTTATGAATTCATTAGAGTTATTTATATAAATGTTGGACAATTAAATTTATATATTAAACATTTATAACATATTTTCAATTTGTATGAATGTAATTTATAAAATATAATCCCAAAAATACCTTGCAGCATGTTCGTGGATCAGTGCAACAGCTTTCCCTAAAACAGCTGCTTATATCCATTCCCCTTGGTGCCAAGCACATGTGGTAACATATTTTAAGAAAAAAGTTTAAAAAAAATCATTTGGATATTCCTATGAAGATTGTTCCTAATGAACTGGGTGCTGTTTAAAGTACACTGAAAAAGAATTTGGTCTTTGTTTGCCTCTTAACAAGAGTGTCTATTCAATTTCCTTTCTCTGCCTTCTCTCTGCCAGGAAGATTAGATATGTCTGTATGTCTACATCGGGCAGGCGGGAGGAGGGAGCCACGTCTCCAGATGGTGTAAATCCGTGTTGCTGCAGCAGCGTTGGTGGTGGGAAGGGTGGTATTATGCTGATTTACTGGGGCTGGGGAATCAGACCTATTTTTTTTTCCCAGCTGGAAGAGCAGCCTGTAAAATAAAAATCACACATCTCAGTTGATTTGAGAGGTGCTGTGTAGGATTTATCAGTCTAACAAAATAAAAAAAAAAAATTAAAAAACCCCTCTGCAGAGGCTGGCAGCATCCCTTTTAATACAGCTGATGCTGAGGGGCCCAAAGACAACCCCTTGGACAGACATAACTTGCAGTTTATTAATAGCAGGGGCACAGCAGAGGCTGCCAGGCTGTGAATGTCTCAGGCACACTGTAAATTTCCAGTTGTTCGATGTTGCTGTTGCTTGCCTGTGTATGGCATAAATACAGCCTAACGTGACTGAATTATACAGAAAAATGTAACCAATTACTCTGCTTACCTGGATTTTTTTGGCACAGATCCTGTGGGCTGAGCTGATGGAGAATATGTCGCTGGTGCTGGAGGGAAGAGAAAAAGCTTTCTTTAAAAATAAAAAAAATCCTATTTTTGTGTAGAACAGCAGGTTAGTTGGTTTTTTCCCTGCCTTGAGATTTCTTGCCATTTCATTATTTTGTATGTCAGATAAAACCTTCTCACCTTAATGAGGAACATTTTTCCCCATCGGTTTTAATGGTATAATAAATTGAGGGAGAGCAAAGAAAAAGCTCCTGAAAATGAACCGTAAAAAAAGTTGCTGGAGACCGAGGGCAGGCTTTGCAGAGGGAGAGACAAGAGTTACAAGCTAATTTACTTTGCCTTTCTGTTCAGGTTTCATCTGTAAACAGCTTGGGTCTCCTTATTTTAGAGACTCTTTGGAAGGGTGTATTCCTGTGGGTTTTTCACCTCCCCTGTGGCTGCACAGGGGCAGTGGGGTGAAGAGGACTGGGGGTGCCCCTCTGTGGGATGGTCGTGCTGCTACAAGAATGGGAGTGAACCCAAAATGGTAATTTCGGCCCAAGTACATCATACAGGCAGATGCGGTGCCCTGAGGGGTTTGCTGCCAGAACAGCACCTTTCTCCTCCAGGTTTGCCTTAATCCAGTGGCCACAGGCTGCACATTTCCCTCTTTGTGCTGAGCACAGCAGACCTGGGGTCTGTTACATCTGCTGGGTCATTTGTACATCTTGGCTTGTCTTATATGCTCTGTTAGGTAATACAGCTCTTACGCAACCTACCTCAGTGTCTCCATACCAGGTGGCCTTGTTTCCAAAAAATCAGAGAGCAGAGGGAAGAGATTTAGGGCAGGCATATGCAGAAGGAGGTGGGAGAGAAGAAAGGTGCCTGTGGACATGCAGGGGTCTGGGGAAAGAAGGTGGACAAGGAGGCATTTGGGGAGGGCAGTAGGGTGGCAGAGGAGATGGTAGAAAAGAAAATGTAGACGAGTAAGACACATGGTAAAAAAGAGAGGTAAGGCTATGACAGGGAGCCAGAAAAAGCATTGAAATGCAGGTTACTGCTCAGATTACATAAGCCACTTTTATGAAAGACAAAAAACAATGAAAAGAGATCAAAAGAAGCCAAAAAAGCCCCATGAACCACTGTAGTGTACAAATTCTTGAAGACATATTAAATGTTGACACTGAGTCCCTAGTGAGGCATTCCCATATTTGATTTTCCTTGGTAAATCTTCCTGTGTCTACATACTAGCTCTCTACTGAAAGAGGCTGAAACAAACTTCATATATCACCAGAATTTTAATTGTGATGTGCAAATCCAAGAAATGACTGCCTAGGATAGCTCTGAGAGAGGTTTCTGCATGCATTTGCTTCCTGTCTTTTGTGGTGGTTTCAGACTCTCAGCCTCCTGCCAGGATAGATTTGTCCTCAAGGATGCAGCTCACATGTATCCCTGATAAGAATACTTGATTTCCATGTGGCTCTTTAAAAAATTAACCTTATGTGTGTGAACAGTTTATTTTTCTCATTCTTAGGAGCTGGCAAATTTGCATTGAGAGAAATGCAAAAGTGAGCAGAAAAAACTTCTGTCGATAACCCCCAAGGAGGACCAATGCATGAATTCCTTAGGAAATAGGTAACCCTTTACTTCAAGGAATAGCCTGGCTCTTTCATGCTGGCTGTGCATTTCTGACTGTGCCAAAGCAGGCTGTGCCAGGGAGTCTTCCTACAGCAAGTGGAATCCCTGCTCATACCATGTTCAAAGAAGAATTAATGGAGAAAGTCCAATCTTTCCTCCAAAAAAAAAATGGTTTAGACTTAGGATAAGGCCAAGTTGTCCCACTTGGACCCCAGTTTGTGATCCAGTCTGTGTTGCAGAAAGCCTGACTCTCCCCATGCAGGCGACAAGCTGCCGTTCCCCAGGGCTGCTGTGTTGTTCCCTTCCAGTGGCTTTCAATGGAGCTGCTTGTCCCTTCCTCTCCCGCTTGCAGGGGACAGCTGGGATCCTATCCTGGCTGGTTACTTAATGAGCTGTAAAATGTTATTGAAAGCAGGATGTATATATTTCTCTATATCTGTCTACCTGTCTGTCTATCTATTTATCTATCTATCTATCTGAAGTGAACAGAGCTTGAGGAGTCTTATAAGAGAGACACCTCTCTAATATTAATTTGCTGGCATTTACATGCCAGCTCTGATCCAGACAAAATGAAAATGGATGCTCCTAAAATGGATGGGTGGGTTTTGTGTTTAAACTCTTTCTTGGTTTAATTCTGATTTTCCTTTCTTTCCAGATTAGTACTTTGCATTTGTGATGAGCTCTCTCCATGGCTGGGATTAAGGTCTGGATGCTGGTGCTCCTTACCATGCTCTCACAGCTCAATGGTTTTTTGCCCAAAACATGGTACAAACCAGCCCAGCAGTCCAGACAAATGTGGCCCTCACTGGCAGGCAGAGAAGGGCAGGCATATGTTGCTCCTCACAATCCATCACCATGTTAGGTATCCATGCATGGCACTCATATTTGACCATATGTTGGAATGACTGCAACACTCAACAAGGGAAGACTGACTGAGGCCTTCGACATGGTCACAGATAACATTCGTCTCTCCAATTTGGAGAAACATTTGAAGGGGGAACAGTTCAGGGGATAAGGAATTGGCTGGATGGATGCAGCCAGAGTTGTGGTCAATGGCTGTGAGTCCAGATGGAGGCTGATGATGACTGGTGTCCTGCAGGGCTCTGTCTCGGGCCCAGTGCTCTTTAACATCTTCATCAATGACACAGTAAGATTGAGTACACCCTCAGCGAGTTTGCAGATGGAAACAAAGCTGAGCAGTGCAGTTGACACAACAGAAGGGTGGGATACCATTCAGAGGAACTCAGACAAGCTTGAGAAGTGGGCCCATGAAAGGTTTCTGAAGGTCAAGTCCAAGTGCAAGGTGATCCAACCGGATTGGGGCAAGCCCAGTCATGAGTACAGACTGAGGGAAGAACTCACTGAGAGCGGCCCATGTGGAGGAGAACTTGGAGGTTCTGGTGGATGCAAAGCTGGACGTGACCTGGTGATGTACTCCTGCTGCCCAGAAAACCAACCACATCCTGGGCTGCACCGAAAGGCATGGGACCAGCAGGTTGAGGGAGGTGATTTTGACCCTCTGTCCTTGTAAGACCCCACCTGGAATACTGTGTCCAGCTCTGGGGACCTTAACACAAGAAAGACATGGACTTGTTGGATTGAGGCCAGAGAAAGGCCATGAAGATGATCAGAATGGTGGAACACCTCTCCTATGAAGACATGCTGGGATAGTTGGGGTTGTTCAGAGTGGAAAAGAGAAGGCTTCAGGATGACTTCACTAGAGGCCTTTCAGTACTTAAAGGAGGCTTATAAAAAGCCGGAGAGTGACTTTTTACATGGTCATATAGTGTCAGGACAAGACAGATAGTGACAGGACAAGAGGGAATGGTTTTGAATTGAAAGAGGGGAGATTTACATTAGGTGTTAGGAGGAAATTCTTTATTGTAAGGGTGGTGAGACACTGACATGGATTGTCCAGAGAAGGTGTGGATGCCCCATCGCTGGAAGTGTTCCAGGCCAGGTTGGATGAGGCCCTGAGCAACCTGGTCTAGTGGAAGTTGTCCCTGCCCATGGCAGGGGAGTTGGAAATAGATGACCTTTAAGGTCCTTTCCAGCCCAAACCATTCTATGATGGTTCATTCTATGATTCTATGATATGCAGACAGAAATGTAGGAAAGCTCCAGAACCACTGACTTATTCTCTCTCCTTCCCTGTAACAGATTGCTGAAAAATACCTGTCGATATCTCTTCTTTCTTCAGAGGTCTTTCAGGAAACTCAATTGCAATTTTTGCTTGTTTTGCAGGAAGGGATGAGGAGGCTCCTTCAGGCTCTGCATCACAGACAAAATCTCTGCTGGTTCTCCTAGTTGTCTCTTTGTTGAAGAAAGCAAGATTAGTCTGCTCAATATAATCTTGCATTCTCTGCATTTTGAAGGCTTCTTTAGAACCTTCATATTCCTCTTCCAGCCTTTTCAAATTTTCCACTGTGAGAGCAGAAGTGGAAAATGATGACCAGGTCCGAAGGGGAAATATTTTTGGTTGGGACTGGTTACTGCAAGACCCTGACAGCTTGTGTCCATTAAACATATCTGCAATGCATTAAAGAGATGAGAATCTTTAGCAACAGGCAAAGTCAATTCATCATTCTTGTAACAAAGAAAGAAAGAAAAGAAAAATCCCATTAGTCACTTACTCCTGATGGGCATATTGATTGATGTAGTTAAAATGTTCACACTAAGATAACCTTATTAGATTGAAAATCACTTTCTTTTCAAGAGGATCTACTAGGCTCCAATTCAACAAAGCACTTAGACAAATACCTGATATTAAGGTTATGCTCAGGTCCTGTTGGTGGGATTTTCTTAAATAGTTGCCACCTAACACTTAAGGCCAAAGCTTAAGATAGCTACAAAGGATGACATAATGCCTATCTGTGTTTCAGATATGCCCAAAGTTGAGCAACCAGTTATCTCACATCATAACAAACTACGTTACCCTCTTCCCCACTAAGGCTGTACTAAAGATTGCATCAGTGATTTCATTATTAACCCAGTTTGCTTTGGCTGTAAAATGCTGTACAGCTGAAACTTACTGTGCGCAGGCTGGAATAGAGTGTACTTTATATTCATTACTAGTACTGAGACAAATTATTTTGGACAGTTTTTGCTACACGCTGATGGAGAAAAAAATAAAAATGTACAGTGGAATCTATTGAATCTGCTTAATTGGACCTGCTGGTGGCCATCCGACCATGCCAATTAAATAAAGACAAACAAAAGCAGCTCTCAGAGGACCTGCAGTGAATAAACCCAGGGTAAATACTGCATGGTTTTTCTTATTGCATTATTCTGTATAGTTGTGTGTCTGAAACATAAACTAGCCATAAAAAGCAACTCACCCTCCTGTTTGCAATATCTGCTTAATTGTGTCTGCATCTTCCGTTCACCCACTCAGTCTGTTTAATGTCAGAAGATAAAGGGGGGAAAAATAATAAGGTTAGTTTGGCAGAACCAGTGCTTTGCAACCTCCTCTTTCCTGGCCTGCCCCCATCAATTCCCATTGGGCATGATGCTCTTCTGCTCTATCTGACTGCAAACTGAGATGGCTGTTTCCAGGTGTTTTATCAACACAGGAGACCAAAACCTTCGATTGCCCTGGGCAGAGGGGTCTCTTCCAGCACTGTTGGAGCCCACAGACGCACTCACACTCAGGCACTGCAGGTGCCCTTGGGATGGCTCAGTGGGACACACTCCCCACTCCTCAGCTGGGCTTCCCTGGTGGAATAATTTCTGGGAAGGGAGTAGGCAAAGGCCAAGCAGGACCAGCACTGTCCAAGGTGAAGACGCTGCCCAGGCAAGGTCCCAGCCAGGGCTGTTTCTGAGGTGCTCTGGCAATGGTGCTCTGCTACCATTCCTTGTGTACTGAAGACCTTGTAGGTCTGAGACACGGTGGTTAGCACGTTTGATTCCACAAGGCTGAACTGGTTTACTTGTGTAATACAAATGCCTGAGACAATGAACTCAAGTGCTACAGAGAAGCACATGTAGAGGGTGTCAGTATATTCACCTTTGTCAATCAAACTTATACATCTGATTAAAAGAAATCATTGAGTTGGTCTGGTAAAAGCCATATTCTCTAATTCTGTGTTGAATTCACATTGAGGATGACCTTTGGTTCTCCTCTTCTCCTTCTCTTGAGGTAATTTTTTTTTCAGTTTTCTGGAACTTTCCTTCTGATCCAGGTACTTAGGAAAACTGATGCAAATGACCCAGAAAGACCCTCAAAGATTTCTCTTACTACTGTTTGGTCTAGATTAGCTGTCAACACCTGATTGTAAAGAACTTAGCTTTACACTGCATCCTTCATTGCTGGGACACAAAGCATCTTACTATCATGTGATCTAATTATGTTGCTTAATTTTAATATCCTTAGGGAGCTAGTTTTGGAAAAGTCTGTCATTTCTGCCTTTCATGAACAATTCCGCCATTCCTCTTGCAACAGATTTTTAGGATTCCTTTCCTTCTTAATCAGACTTTAAGACATCTCTATGTCATTAGCTTTGCTGATCTTTGTACTGCTGTCATTCTACTTTCTCTGTCAAATTTTCGTGATCACAGACCTGTAGAACAAGCAGGGCTGGAAGGTGCCTCTCGAAGTCACCAGGGTCCAGGACTCTTCAAAGCAAGTCAACTAGATCAGTCCTTATAAGTATTTTCAAAGCTAAGATTCTACAACCTTTCCAACTCCCTATTTAACCACCCTTATGCTGAAAATATTTCTGCTAATATTATGTTGGAATTTCCTATACTCCAGTGTGTGTCTGTTGCTCCTTATCCCACCACAGTGCAGCTCTGAGAAGTCTGTCTCGTCCTCACCCTCTCATTTGGCAGCTTCAGGCATCAATGAGAGGTACTTGAGTATTTTCTCCTCCAAGCTGAACAGACCCATTTCTCTCAACCTCCTCTTGTGCACATAAGCTCCAGCCTTTACATGTCTTGGTGACCTTTTGCTCCAGTACGTTGTCTCTCATACTGGGGGGCCCCAAACAAGATACAGCACTCCAGATGTGCCTCACTAGTGCCAAGCAGAGGGTAATAATCCTGTTTCTCCACCTTGTGTTTGGAAGTCAAGTCTAACCCAGCTGTTTTGGCCTCATCTTCCTCCCAAGTCAGGACTGCCTGCATCCCTGCTGCAATGCCCTGTAATTGCCATTTGCCTGGGATTGCAGTGCATGGATCCGGACAAGCTCAGAGACGGCTCTGGGGCAAGCTGGTGCCGCTTTCACAGTGTCTGTGTGGCAAGGGCTGTCCTGGCCTTGTGTCTGTGCACTGTGTTTCACCCACGTGTGTCCCTGTGCACCACCATCGCTTGACACTGACTGCTCTCCTTGAACTCTTCCTCTTTCATTAATGTTTTAGAGGATGTTTTATAATGTATTATTAGTAAGGCTTTTAAAATATTTTCTCTTGCAATCTTGAAAATGGGGAATTGGAATAAATAAAAGCACAAGTGAGCTGAGTATTTCTCAAACCCAGTGGAAGAGCACAAGCCGTGAACCTGTGGGCTTAGCTCCCTGCCTGGCCCCATGCAGCAGCAGTGCCCAAGGGCAGGATCTCACCCTTCATATACAGCTTGTCTATGTTGCCTTGTCACCCTTCCTATCCTGACTTCCTACAAAACAAAAGAGAAAAATCACCTCATACAAGAAGTGTGGAGACCTACTCTTCCACTGGTGAAAAAGTGTTTTGAATGGATTATCCAATTCTCTCTGTGTCACTCCACACAAAAACATATATCTGACCCTATGGAAGTCATAGATCAGGAGGGTAAAGCCTTCAGGACAAACAGTTTCTGTCTCTGTGCATGTACTGTACCTGCCAGACTGAGGTTTCATGCCCATCTGGATGGTCCCACTGAATAATCTGAATTAGAGCAGTTTTTAGAGTACCCTCTCTTGGCACTTGGCACATCAAAGCTGCACAACTCCCGGATCAGCAGTTTCCGCACAGTTTGAAGGAACGCAGTACTTGAATGTTCATGTTGAACTTTTCAAAGAAACTGAAGAGGACCAAATGAAGTATTTTATTGAATTCTAAATATGGAGTGGGGTTTTTTGTTTGCATGCTTCTTTTCATCAGAAGAAACGTTTGAAACAAAAAGCCCATGGCAAATTAGAGGGATGGAATGCCACATTTTGAAAATGCCAAAATTAAATATTCCTGCTTTGGAAGTTTGCCTCACCCTCTCCATCATGAGCCATTCTGGGATTTTGATATCAAACCATCACATTTCACTTGACCTGATGCATAATTTCGTTACAGAGTCCAATATTTTTGCAAAATGCAAATAGAACATTTTGCTAATGTGGCCAGAGAGGATCGCCACACAAAGAAGAGTGCTCTTGCTTTTGTAAGCTCAGAGTTCATGGGCACTGGTATTAAATAGAAGAATCAGTTGCATCAAAATGGCAGGCTTAAAAATCTCATAGATGATGGTAAGCTGCCCATTGTAATGTCACAGGAGATTGTCACTAAGTATTCACAAACACATCTGCAGTGCTGCAACACATCTTCTCCAAAGCCATATCTGTCCCTGACATCAGAGTTTGCCATAAAAAGCAAGAGAATTCAAAGCAACATTTACTGGCTATTTCCTCTGTGAAGCTTCACTTTCTCTATAGCTCTTCTGTTCTCATAATAATATGCTGAAATCTAGTCAGAATATTTGAATCTTAGAGAAACAAAACACAGCTGAAGTAGCTGGAAGGCAAAGGGCTTGGGAGGCAATTTCCTCTGATTCATCAGGAGACAAAGGCAGAGCGATGGCTGTGTTTGTGTTAATAACAGTGGAATTGCCTCCCTGGCGCCGTCACCTCAATATTTCTTTAGCTCTTGCTGTCATGCCCCATCTCACAGCCCCCCACTCCTGCGCTCTCAGACACAGCCAGGCTGGATATGTCCAGGGGAGGCCTCAGCAGCACCTCCTGCCACCCCCATCCCGTGGCACTTCCCTGAGCAAAGGGAGGCTGGTGAACAGAGCTGCCCAGCGCCATGTGGGGATTCCCGTCACAACTGCCAGCCTCACCATCAAAGCCTTGTTTTCCTTAATCTGAGCTCTCTCATCATCCCCCATTAAGAATCAAGCTGACTTCACCCTCTCTACGACCACATCCCTTGGATTGGGGTCCCCCACTGGGGGGAAAGATGGCCAGGAAAACATTGTCAAGCTCTTTCACTGACATCAACTGGAGGGACTCAGTATCCCAGGCCGCTCTGCTGGGTGCTGCGAAAGAGACAACACCTTCCCTGTAGGATCATCTCAGGGTAAGTGGTTTTATTTGCACATCTGTAACTCCCCAGGCAGAGGCAGAAGACAGAGAGTGCAATGCCATCAAATGAGAACTAAACTCTGTGTCATACTGCAAAATGTCAACTAAATTAATTCTGGTTGTAAGCTCCGTGCACATATCCCAAAAGGTACAGGAGTGCTATGTACACAAGACTAGAGAGACTTCCACACACAGACATTGCAGTGGAATTTCTGCACCGCAACAGGTCTGGAGAGAATACCATGTAAATATGAGTTTAGTCAGCCTCTGCTTTCCATTGCTATCTTCAAGATATTTGTGCTTGTAGAGGGAATCTTTCCCTCTACACCATGCCTAGTTGATCCTATGGGATTCATAATCTACTAGTTTATAGTCCACTGCAATGAAAGGCATCTGACGGTGCCTCAGCTTTGTTTAGATGTGGCTTTCTGGCAGGACTTTCCAATGCAATGTCAGGAGCTGTCAGACCCACGGCCCAGCAGGGACTGGGGTCTCCAGTAAAGCATCACTGCAGACTCCCCATTTTTTGGGGGCAGAGGGACCTGCTGGCTGTGATGCTCAGAGCTACAGCCGAACACCACCCACCAAGGGCAGGTTGGGGTGGTGGACTCCACACTTCCAAAAATGCTAAAGAAAAAGATATGTTTGTGTATATATATATAGATATGCATATATTTACAGACTCCAGGAGAGTAGTGTGCACATTATACATACAGTGCTGTTATTATACATATTCATATATATGCAATATGTATGTTATTATATACATTCATATATATGCAATAGAATATATATCTATCTAAAAAAACCCAACATGTTTATGGACTTTAATTGCCAAACAGGCGTATTAAAAGCAAGCAGGTTGTTTCGTCTATTTCTGCCATTGCAGCTGTGTCCAGAGTAGGTCTCCAAATTCTGAGTTATAACCACTACTCTTGTAGAGGAAAAGATCTCCTAAAATAACTCTGTTTCTGTGCTTTGCACTTTGAAAGATGTTTGGAAAGCAATTGGTCGCTGTAAATCACACAGAAGACTCTTGAGTGGTCTCCTGTTGTGCAGCTCTTGTGCCTGTTGCATCCTACCAGTCCTGTAAGCACCAGCAGAGCCAGTAATACTCATCTCAGCAGTGTCTTTCCATTTGAAGGGCTGCATCCAAAAGCCTGAATCTCACCCCAGAAGTGACATTGGCTCCAGCTGAGTGGCTGATTACCTCTCTGTAACATGCAGTGGCCATTAGTAGGCTTATAGAAATACAGAAATATATGGCAAATATGTGATGATCTAGGCCCCAGAGAATTCACTCAGCCTCGAGGTTATGAAGATCATGCTAGTTCTGCAGGTGCAGGGATGAGAACCAGCTGCCTCTGCTTGCAACCAGTAACACCCACAATTAAGAATGGAACCCATTTATTCTGGTAAGACGGAAAAAATGCAATTTTTGTAATATGTAAGCATAAACAGCTTAAGAGGAGTGTGCAGAATCGGACTACCAGCTTCTACTGTTGGGATTTAAAACCTGACTCTGGGAGATGCCATTGCCTGGGCCACGGAGCAGACAGGACACACAGCTGAGGAGCTACAGTCCATGAATGCTCTTCAGAAAGCCTGGCACTTCAAGAGCACAGCAATTACACTACACAGTAAAGCAAAGCAGCTCCAGCCATAAATCGTGGTTGTTAGTGTGTGTACTGGGACTTGTGGCGTGAGACACAAGAAGTGGTCTGAAGGTAGACTGTCTGACAGCACAGAAATCCCCGATTAACTGCCAGTGGTTCCGTCTCTTTCCTGCTCTGGAAGAGTAAAGGACTCATCTGACAGCCACACCAGGGATTTATTGAGTTTGGCTCCAGGTAACACAGAGCTGAAGTTACTGCTGGCTGTGGTTTTGATTTCTAACACTGCAGCAAAGTGCAGGTAGAAACATTTTCCTTCATTTTGGCTTGCAGGACCTGATCGTCTCATGCACACGAAGGCCTTTTGGCAGGACAGTCTCTCCTGCTTCATGTCCTGCAGTGCAAAAAGGGAGCCCAGGCTCCGCTGCCTTTTATCTTGCCCTCTGCAGCAGCCAAATATTTTAGTAGAGATGAGAACAGCATTTCTTAGAGGTGGCAAATAATGCATTACTAATCCATTGGCCCCTAAACATAGAGCTAAGGGTCAAAGTCACAGCGCACCCAAACACCAGTGGTGTAAATTTGAAGTGATACTGAGTAACTACAACTGCTGCAGGTTTAGAGCAGAATAAATCACAGCTGTACTGAGCCACTGCTACTGAGAGAGAGCTGAGAAGCGCTCTGGTGTCTCCTCCTTACCCTGACGGAATAAACTAGCCTTATGCTGTTCAACTGAGCCTCTTATTTATGCTGCACATCTAGAAATATAAATGTTATAGTAAGTCAAAGGTAAAAATACATATACTCACAGAACTGTCTATTAAAACTACAAGTTCTGAAGTAGAAATTTATGGTGAAGAAAATAAAGAGATAAAGGAATGTGAATGTTGTTTATGAAGAGAACACAGAGAATGAGAAAGAAGCCGAGGGGCAATGCTGTCAGCACTGACCCTGCTCAGGCACAGTCCTACCAGATGCCTTAAAAACCTCTTGCCTGCACCCTGTCCATAGGCACTTTGGCAAGAAGCTACCTGCCAGGATGTGTTGTCCCCATGTGCCATTTCTAGGGTCTGCCTACCTGAGAGTCTGCGGCAGTATCTGCAGTCGGAGAGGAGCGGGCAGGGGGTGCACTGACTCCAGCTCTCCCAAGGATTTGCTCAACATATATTTGAGAATGTTTTTCTTAATTTCCCCTTTCTATTTTTAATTTTTATTGAGGTATGTTATAGTATGGTCTGGTCAACTATTGCTCCTACATCTCAGGAAATTCTGATCTCAGGGATGGCTGGGGGGCTGAGGGAGGAGGTTGACTCCGTATCTCTCCACTTCCCATCACCCACTTTTGTGTCTCTACCCCTGCCTGCTGCAGGGAAAGTGATGGCCCTTGGGGCATCCTGCAGCTTCCTCCTCCTCCTTCCTTCCTAACTCCCATGCAGGGTGGGTTTTTTCCATCAGGGGTCTGATTTTCATCTCCCATGTGAAAGGCAAAACAGGGAAAGAGAACAGCAGAATTGGGTTCAATGAGGACACATGGGGATAAATGGTAAAGCAGCATCCAATAACCACAAAAAAAGCTTCGTTGCCATCAAGCTCTGCCCAGGTGTCCCAGAACAGCCTTACCTCTTTGGGCAGGAACATCCAGGAGACTCCCTGCCACAAGGAACAGGCAGAGATCTGCTGGCTGGGAGGTGCCTGGGACACCCTCTTTGTCCTCAGTGTCCCTGGGTGTTGTTGGGACTCTTTTTCTCANATAGTTCCGATATTGCCACGCCACATGTTCTCAGTCAGGGAGGTGGGGGCTCCTGCCAGCTTGCAGCCCTTCCTGGACATTTTGGTGGGGCTGTGGGAGATTAGCCAGGGCTAGGGGATGGAGAGGACAGGGACTTGCTGTGGTGGAGGATGTGTGAGATCACACCCAGAGATGTCAGGCCTGCCTGGCATGCTGGAAGTCAGACACCAGCCTGCGAGCTTGTCCCAAGGAAGGATCTCCCTGCTGGCACCTGAGGCACCCTGTCCCAGCAAGCCCTCAGGGGAGGCGGGTGAATCGCCCTTCTGTGCTTCTCCAAAAGGAGAGCCTGAGCATCTCATCATCTAAGTCATGGCAGAGAGGTTCCACCCAAGTGTTCCTTACTGTTCTTTTTTGCTGTGTGCTGCATCTTGAGCCTTCTCTGGCATGAGCTGCCCCCATGGGCCACAGCACACCAACATCCTCACCCCATCCATCTGCTGGTGCTGGAGCATAGGGTTAGTAACCCCTGCTGTCCTCAAAAAGGGCTCTCCAGCTTGTTGGGTTTAGGTCTTTTGTAGGCCTTTTTTTTTCTGCCATCCAGAGGTGAAATAAGGTTGCTGCTTATTCTGGCAGCTGAGTGTCTGAGCTGAAAGGGCTTGGGGAAGCTGCAAAGGCTAATGACTTGGGCAAAAGCTGCTTCTACATTTCACTCAGAGATTTCTTGAAAGGAGAGCCAGATTTAAAGGGAATGCTTGCCCGAGTCCAGCTGTGAGATGTACCGGTGCTGTCAGGAAATTGTGGCTCCATCTCCGCTGCCTCCAGCTGTGCTTTACCCTCTGCACTCAGTTCCTTTAAGTCCCTCCATCAGACTCTGTGGGGTATTTTCCACTCTGGTGACTGTGTACATTGTGGACCCGGGGGCTGGTCTTACAAGACTCAGAGAGAGGAATTTGCCTTGTGCTCAGCAATGTTTTGGTGTTTTTAAAAATATTTTAAGGGAATAAATGAGAATGGGTGAAACAAAAAAACCATATGACCAGGTCAGCGGTCACGCAGCTGGGCTGCCTGCAGAGCCCTCTGCTTTATGTCTCCTTCAGCTTGATGCCACAGCCCGATTTTCCTCATCGTGGGACAAGCCATAAAAACTGAACCAAAATGCCAGTGTGTTTGATATGTGGTCCTAGAAGTAACAATTGATCTGGTGGGTCTGGAGGAGTTTTCCTCCTCCTGGATCCTGCTGCAAAGAGGTGGAGAGAAAACACCAGATGATGGTCAAAGATGATGTCTGGGCCCAGGGGCAGTGCTCACCTCCTACTCGGACAGTTGTGATATCAACTTTCATCTTGTGCCCCAATATTTCCCTAAGAGCATGGCAGTTTCTTATGCGATGGTACTGTGATACATGGGCTGAGGCACAGATTCCTATAGCAAAACAAGGAGTGGTTTTGTGGAGGCTGGGAACATTCTCTAATATACAGTTATTTAAATCAAAATCGTTTATGGTACAGAACATACCTCTAATATACTATAGATTTTATAATTCCCTTTAATTTCTCACCAGGAAAAAGTCAATTCCTGCATGGCAGGGAAGCCAGAGGAAAGAATACTTTAGTCTGCTCAGCAAACAGGGACCTATTTTTAATCCAAAGGCCCTCTGTTAGCTCTTACCTATTTAATGTAAAAACAGGATTTACTAGACATACAACTTAATCCCCTTTTTATATTTGCATAGGGATCCTGCAGCATGTGTATGAACAGTTTTTGAGATAAGAGAGGGAAGGCCTCGGGAGTCAAAGTCATTGTTTTTGCATGAAGTATTTAATGCTAAACATAAATATTGAGAGGACTGAATTCCCATGCACTTGCATACTTCACTCTTGTGCTCCTGAGGATTTTCACTTTATATCCAATTATTAAGAGCTTGGTTGTAAGTGAATGCAAAAAAAAAAAAATACACCAAGCCTTTATAGGCACTTACTGGGTGTCATTTTCCAGTTAAAAGGAGAGACAGGTTATAGGCAAAACAGAAGCAAAGGTGGTGTACTTCTCATCTCCCTCAGAAGAGTGTGGCTAAGGAGGGAGTGTGCCAGGCAGTAGAAGTCAAGCCCTAGGGAAGGGACTTTCTCCAGTGGTGACCTCGAAGGGGATTGAAGCTGGAATTCCTGTGGCGCACATTCATCAACTGCGCTCATTGTAATTCGCATGATTTACGTTCTCACAATCATGATTAGGTGGTGAAAAAAAATGATCTACATGCAGGTTGACTTCAGAAAGCGACATTCTTTGTCCAAATCCAATCAAGCCCCGCAGCATGCAGTCCTTTGGATTTAGCATTAATTTTAATATGTGTGTCCCTGAAAGTAACCCTCTTGGCTTTGAAACCTCAGAGATGAAGAGACTCTCGGGTAAGTACTGGGCAGAAAATTATGTCTGAGAGCTGTCATTGCTTTCTCCAAAGGCAGTTTTGCTGGAGAGAAGAATGTGATGCACTGGCATTAAATTAATTTTTAAAATGTAGTCAGAGACAACTTGGTGGGGAAATTTACTCCTCCAGACATAAAATGGGGTCCAGAGAGCTCCACCAGAATGGCTTGTGGAGCTGCTGTGATCTCAACAATGCAATGCAGTGAGCAGCAGACTTTTGCCTTACTGTAGGCAGTGTAATCAGATTAATTTTTGCTCCTTTGCTTCTAATGGCTGTGCTAAGACTGGCAAAATGTCTCTACCTTTGGATGTAAAATCCCTCACGCACTTGATGTCGTCGTGACTTCAATGGGCCGAGGTTTTACACTGAAGCCTCCTTGTTGCTGCCTCTCAAAGCTTTCCAAGATAGTCAAGTAACAGTCTGATTTTTGCCTGCTGACGTGCTTGGGCTCTTCTTTTCAAGTCAAAGAACAGAAACCAGCAAACTGCATGGGCAAAATAAAAAACAGGTTGAAATAGGAGGGTAAATCCCTAGGCAGCATCTCTCCATCATGCCTTTCTACATCATATTGCTGTATCAAACTTCAGAGGCAAATCTTGCCTAATGAGCAGGAACAGTCTGTGGCCAGTCATCCAGGCAAATGGCTCATGGGTACAGGGGAGGAGGAAATCAGAAGAAATCTGTTACTTAACTACTGGAGGTTGAGAAAATGAACTCGCACCCAAAACTTGTGTGGGTTCAATCAGACAGACAAATGAGCAAGAAGATTTTTATTAGTATGCTACATACCTAATAGCGTTTTTGAAACCATTAGCCAGCCATACTACACCAGTGACAGCTTTCCTATGCTCCTGAGTGGTTCTCCCACCCTACAATTTTTCTCTTATGAACAGAAAGCTGAAGTGCTGATTGCAAAGGGCACATACCTAATTATAGGGCTTGTTATTAGCAGAGTCTGGGAAATCAAAAGTCTGCAGTTCATATGATGCAGAGAATGATGAAGCATCTCAAATCACTAATGTGATTCAAAGTAGGGTCTCGGAATTTGCACATTTATTTTCCCCATTTAATCCATGGGAAAGCCTATTTGCAGCAAGATTTGGAATGCTTTCCACTTCTTTTTCTTGACTTTTGCCAAAAGTAAAGTTTGAATGTTTTTCTGACATCTTTATCCCTTCAGTCTGTCAGCCAGTCTCACAATGTCCTTCATGCAAACCTATCAGGGCACTCTATAATCTAGTGTTTAATAAATGTCTTGAAGTAAAACAATGTTTGACAACACCTCAAAGACTTGAAATCCTGCTGCATGCAAGCACAACCCAGCAAGCTACTGGGGCATGCTGTCTCTTTGCTGCCCTTGGAGCACGTTCTTGGCTGATCACAGCACTGCAGGCTTGTTGTCCTCAGGTGTGGCTAGTGGGAAACGACCTTGGGAAAGGATGAGAGCGGGGCTGTTTCCAGTTGGCACACACCTCTGTCCCTGCTGAGAGTCTGCTTTATAGTCACACTCAAACCAGATATATTGTTTAGATTAAAATGGAGAGAGAGACAGAGAAAAGAAAGCATTCAACAGGAAAGATGTGGAGTGAGGGAAAACAGGCACTTCTTACTGTGTTGCTGAAGGCTTCGTATAGATAACAAACCATTAAACTTTATGACCAATTTCTTGGAGTAGTACTGGTTTGGTTGTTTTTATGCTGCAGTTGCCTGCACAAGTTTTGGACTGCTTCTGACCCCTCTCCCCTCCTCCATTTTCCTCCCTTCCCCCTGCCCACTTCTGTGAGATATTTGGTCCTTTGAATAAATCACACCTCTTTATTTTTCATGGGCTGGTTTTCATGTCCAGTGTCTGTCCTTTAAGGACAGTCCATCAGATGAAGCTGATCCCATTTGGTGATGGTGTAAAGCACATCTGAGCTTTTATCTTTCCAGTGCATGTTGCTAGAAATTTCCTGTGCTGGTACTCACTAAGTTAGTGAGCGTTGTGTCTTCATGGCTTGAAATATTCGACTCCAAAATCCCTGTTTTGTTACATGTGGTATTCAGGGAGAGAAAACTTGCTATTTCTTCATTATTTTAATCTGGGGAAAAAATATAAAAGAAAGGATCATTTCTAATTCCAGGGTTTTCAATTTTCACAAGAAAAAATATAGATCCTCCAACCCTTCTTCCTTCTCACACCCTCTTTTAGGACTAATATATCATAGATTAGTTCTAAACTTTGAACGAACCCCCGAGGAGACACAGCTTTTAATCAACAGCCAGACATAAAGTCATTAAGCACAAAAGTGAAAAAAAATTAAGAACATAGAGAAGAAAGAATAACAGTACATTTTTGAAATTGGATGGAAGAAATTAGATACGATGTGCAAATGCGTGAAAGAATACCAGGGCAACTTAATTTAGAAGGATGTGGTAGTTGAACCCACCAAAATATTCCAAATCTTAGTCCTTGTAAGTTTTGGGGGAGACCCAGGGCTGGGTCTCAGAAGAGGAATAATGTGATCTTGATGTTGCTAATAAGCTGGTGACTGTGGAATTCTGAAGCAGCTGCAAATGATATAAAGAGTTTACCAGAAAAATTGAAAATGGGAAGAAAGCTGTGAGTAGAGGGAGAGAAAGCAATAAAATTATGTTTCAAGGATTCTGGTTCTCTTTGATATAATATGTCAAAAGCTGGAAATATCCAGTCATGGGCTGTAAACAGCTTTGACAATCTGATTGATGTGTGCATTAACTGAATTCATGACATAAAGTATATGATCCTTCAAGTGCTTATTTTCCCCCATGAAAATGATTACCATGAGCACTTTGTGCAGTGACATGTGTGTGAACTTGTACCTGTGATTTCTCAGACTCAGTACAAAAGATGTCAGTATAATGAAGAGCTGCTATCTCTATCATTTATTTTAAATGTATTTGCAAATGACAAGGCATTTAAAACAACTGTGTTTTTAATAAACTTCTTGTTCTGAGTGGATTTTAGTTCTTTTGTTACCCACATCTGCTTTTCTTTACTTAGGAAGTTTTGCAGTGATTCTGTTGTTTGGGGGGAAAAAAAAAAGGTTGTGGGATGTTACTTCTCAGGTATTGATGTTTCATATGCATAATATGGAAGGAATGCTGCTTCAGATTTCTGTAAGTGCCTGTGCTTCCAGTGCTATGTTCTCCTCACGAAAACAGGTATCCCACAGGAGGATAACAGTTTCACTTGGCATTACCATTCACCTAAATCTCAGAAGCAGTTTCTTTAGCAGGCCTCCCAGGAGATCTGCAGCTCAGCGCTTGCCATCACCGAGGTATGGCTGTGCTTTGGTGGCAGCTGTGCATCAAGGATGATGGGTTTCAACAATGAGGCAAGCAATTTCTGATCTCATTTGCTCAAGTGTGTTTATTGCATCTGAATTTTTGCCTTTAAACAGTACTGCCTGGGGCTTCCCCAAAAGAGGAAATATGGGGGATACGTGTAGATGTGAATGGAGATGGCTGGCGATGGTTTCTGAGGGCTCTGTGTTTGGTGGGATGGAGCTGGTGCAAAGAGAAGGAATTGGAAATAGTGGCAGGTAACAGAATGGAGAGGACACTAAGGGCTGCTTACAATCGCACTGGCCAGGGGAGCTGGAAGTAGCCAGCTGTCTAGTCTGTCTGCTTTTCTCTTCTGAGACAGAGTTGCATGAAGTAGATCCTCATAGTATGGTCTTTTACTTATATAACAAGGAAGGTCATTCTGGGAAGAAAATCACAGAGCGAAGGTAAATATGACAAAACAAAGAAAAATAAGTAGGCAGATGTCTCATTATTTGTAAGAGATCATCCTCTGTAATTAGAAAGAAAGTAACTTCTCCCAGGGGTGAGAAGGAAATTTGACCTCTATAAAGATCCAGAATCCAGATGTCAAAAAAAGAGAGCCCCTGTCTTTTTTTTTAAACTTTATTTTTTGCAAGCTTTATGATTGTTGAAGGCTAGAAGTTAGCAAGGCTGAACCTAGTCAGTGAGACTGCAGAGCACAGCAGATAATGGTATCTTTGATCAATCAGGCAAAGCAGATAAAGATGCACTGCAAAAATTGGCCTGTGAGCCACAGAAGTATCTCTTTTTCTGTCATTCAGCAATTCTTGGGATAGGACTTGGAGAAATTAATCAACATTGAGGTGGAAGGTGAGGGAGATAGGGGCTGATAGCATGTGCCTTGTCTGTAGGATGATGGCAGGCTTTGGTTTAGTCATTTCAGCTGAGGCTTCCCAGGTCACTGGAGTGCCCCTTTCTGCCTCAAAAAGGTGGAGTTGGGATGCTGTCTTCTTATTAGTGTCAGGTAGAAATCTATGCTAGAAATAGAAGGACAGTCTCCAGGTACCTTGTTAGATACAGAAGATGTGACAATCACAGCAGCAAATAATACAAAGCATTTCATGGCTCTGGAAAGACTTGGCTGTCTCATAAAAGGAGGGCTGACAGAGATTCGGCAGCCAGAACAACCGTGCTTTTCAGTGCAGTTCAAACTTGTGAATAAATATGCAAACAGGCACACGTTTAGAGGAGCAGTCATGCAGCTTTCTACAAGCTACTGATGGCAACTTGGCTTTAGACAGAAACTAGTTGCACATTGCTGTCTTTCTGTTCTAAGTACAGGAACCAGTGTCCTTGGTGTTTGTCCATTCAGCAGTGATACCTGGTCTGTGACCACCTTCAATGCACTGACAAGCAAAAACAGTAAATCAAATTCCTGACACCCTGTCTATGCAGAAAGTGACTTTGGTAAGATAGAAAGGGTGACACAAGCACAATGTGTAACCTCAGTGTTTGTGTTATGCAAAGCAGCACTTCAGTTAATGGGCTGGCTGCCATATACTATGTGTTTATCTTGTACAGAAAGCTCAGGTGGATCATGGCTTCTACCAAAATGCTCAAGTTAAATACCATGCAAAATATTTTAATGGACATTGCATATATCTGCCACCTCCTCCCTGCACACAGGTGGAAAGGGAAGAGCTGTCCTTTCCCTAAGCAGAACAAGCTTAGCTTTGCTTCTTGTACAGCCAAGTCTACTCAGACCAGGAGTGCTCAGACCTGGTGGTGCCAGACAGGGCTGCTCAGAGAGGGCTGGCAGCTCAGCCACAGAACATGAAATGTTCTGCAAGAGACACCTTGCAGAAGAGACAGTGACCTTTACACTGTAAATCAGAGGTACAAAGCTTATGTATATGTAAGTGACCTCACTGGACACCATGTCAGAAACCTTGCACAAGGGGTGGCTGCATTGCTTGAGTGCACTGGGGAGGAGAGCCAAGGGCCTGTGAGAGCTGCTAGCACCCAGCTGATGTGCAGCTGCACGGTCACAGCACCTTACACTTGCACCACAGAGGAAGGGTCACCTTCACCTTCGCCCTTCCCATCAGCAGTCTGACTGCAGTTCACGTTTAGCAATGCAGAACAAGGTTACAGCTTTTTCTGGGGAATGTCTCTGCCCATCTCATCACATGACTTGCCGCACCTAAGTCTTTTTCTCAGGCTTTGCTCACTGAATCATTGGCATTACAATGTAATGCCAATGTAACATGTAATGCCAATGTAACATGTAATGCCAATGTAACATGTAATGTGAACATCTTAATGGAATTTGTGCCTTTACCTAGGTAGGATCTGTGCTTTGACTGAGATGTGTGGGTTTTTTTCCTTCTGGATGGTTAAGAGTGAAAGCTCTACAACAAGTAAGGAACAACAATAGTAATAAAAAGCAGTGTAATATTTTTTAAAGCCCAATAACTCTGCACTTGCTCCTGCTGAGATACACCTTGCTCTGAAGCTTATGTCACTAATGGGACTGTTCATTTCAGTGAGGCAAAGCAGCCGGGACATTATAATTAATAATGCTTAACAGGAAACAAGTTATTGTGCTTGGGGCAGAAGGGCAAAAACTGTTCTCTATTATTTTTTGAAGAGTTAATTGGTAGTAGGCAAAGATTTGCTGCGTTGAGCCAGCAGGTGCTGCTTTATGACTACATTAATGTTAATGATATCCTCTGGACACATATGAAGACAGGTTAACCTATTTCTTTCTCATTGCATTTCTCTGGGTGGGTGTGTGTTCTGGTTCCAGTGATTTTTCGAGTGCCACCGCAGAGCTCTTGGACAGACAGTGACCCTAAATTTGCACAGAGGTTCGCAGGCAGTTTTGGAAAACTGGGGAACTTTTGTAACCTCCATTCACCCCAGGACAGACTTTGTAGGTTTAAAGTTGAGGGAAATGGGTAAAAGGGGCTGCTTCTCTGGCATAAAATCATTCCTAGGGGTTACATAACATTTCTAAAATTGCCTGTTTAATTGCTCCTAAGTGTGCTTAACAATAGTGCCTGGGTTCTAACTGTTTGTTCTCTTATTTCATTGCTGAAAACTCTCTTCTTCTGGCATACCATTAAAAGAGTACTCTGGCACCAATTTAAACCCTGGGATGAGCAGATGTTAAAATTGTGTTCCTCTAAGCAAAGTGTGCCATGGCCCATCAAAGCATGATATGTGCCAGAAAAGGTAAACCAGTGCTCCACAGAGCTTGAAATTATCTCGGTTCAGTCTCACTTCACATTTAAGTTTAGTTATGAGCCTATATTATCTTTTTTTTTTAATGTGCTTTTTGCATTTCTAGTTTGGCAAAATTACACTGTCTAGCACTAAGCTTCAGACATCCTTCAAAATATTTATATCTTTCATAAGATGCTTGCTTTGCACAAGCCCATCAGCTTCAGTAAAAATCTGTGTGCCATTGTAACAGGCAAAAATGCTGTGGAAGGATGGCCCTGGGAGCTGAGTGTAGAGCTCTTTGCAAAAATCAGGTGACAGCGCTGCCATTTGAGAAACCCACTGGGTAAAGATTGATTCTGAAAGCCAAATCTGATTTTTAATATGATTACCAGATGGGTCCTGTGCCTTATTAGAAGTCTGCTCCTGCAGACCTAGTGATAAAAAAATGGGAGAACAAATCTTGCGTGCCTGTAAAGACTGAGAGAGTTTTACTCAGCAGTCTTTGCCCATGGGAACATGGGTACAACTCCAAGTAAGCAGTTTCAAAACTTCTTGGAAGATGATGCATGAGTAATCAGAAAGGGCAGTGGGGGAAGAGTCCATATAAAATCTTAGGATGGTTACAGTACTGGTGCCACAGCCAGAGGTCCAGCTCCTTAGATCATGGGACTCTCTTTGAGAAACGTGATCTCCTGGGAGCTGATGGGCTTCATTTGCCGGAGAAGGGGAAGAGCGTCTTTGTCCATAGACTTGCCAGGCTGGTGAAGAGGGCTTTAAGCTGATGTTGCCAGGGGAGGGAAACCTCAATCCATCCCACTCCTACCAGTGTGATGCCAGTGCCAGCCAGAGATGCTCAGAGCCTGGGGAGGGGTCACAGGGCAGCAGCAGAGCACCTGAAGAGCAGCACAATGTGATTCCAGCCGCTCCAGCCAGTAGTCAGCTTAATAGGGGGCCCAGCTTAAAGGTTTTTATCAAATGCAAGCAGCATGGGGAATAAACAAGAGGAATTAGAGACCTGTGCATGCATACAGGGCTGTGATGGGCTGGCTTCTGTGACTGGAGAGTCGGAATGAAGGGATACAGGCTCTTTAAGTAGGACAAGACGTGGAGACGAGGAGGAAGTGTCACCCTCTATGTCAATGACCAGCAGGAGTGCATGGAGCTCTGCCTGGGGATGGATGTGGTGCCACCTTGGATCCTTGGATCTGAATTAAAGGGAGAGCAGGGACAAGTGACATTGTAGTAGGGGTCTTCTGCAGGCTGCCTGGCCAGGAAGACTGAGTGGATGAGTTCCTCTGTAGACAGGTAGAAGTGATCTCATGTTCATAAGCGCTGGTCCTCATGGGGAACTTCAAATACCCTGATATCTGCTGGGGGAACTACACAGCTGGGCATAAACCATCCAGGACATTCCTGGAATGCACTGCTAATAACTCCCTTCTCCAAGTGATAGAGGAGCCAATGAAGAGAGGTGCTACTGTTGGACCTTGTTTTCACCAACAAGAGTATCTGATGAGGAATGTGAAGCTCAGGGGCAGCCTTGGCTGCAGTGACCACAAAATTCCTGAGTTAGAATACTTAGGACATTGAGGAGAGCACACAACAAACTCACCTGGACTTCGGGAAACCAGACTTTGACCTCTTCAGGGATCTGCTTGGTAGAGTCCCCTGGGATAAAGCCGTGGAAGGATGAGGGGCCCAGGAAAGCTGGTTAATATTCAAGGATCACCTCTTCCAAGCTCAGGAGCAATGCATCCCAGCAAAGAGGAAATCAGGCAAAAATGCTGTGAGGCCTGCATGCATGAACAAGGAACTCCTGGACAAACTTAAACACAAGATCTGTGTTTCCAGGTTCCTTGATAGTTCCTTGGATTTTTTACATTGCTTTTGTGATTCCTCATGTAGTGTTGTTTACAGTATAGGGCCTAGAAAGTCCTAATGGAATACTATTTTTTAAGGTGATTGCCTCCTCTTCTNTAACAATAGTGCCTGGGTTCTAACTGTTTGTTCTCTTATTTCATTGCTGAAAACTCTCTTCTTCTGGCATACCATTAAAAGAGTACTCTGGCACCAATTTAAACCCTGGGATGAGCAGATGTTAAAATTGTGTTCCTCTAAGCAAAGTGTGCCATGGCCCATCAAAGCATGATATGTGCCAGAAAAGGTAAACCAGTGCTCCACAGAGCTTGAAATTATCTCGGTTCAGTCTCACTTCACATTTAAGTTTAGTTATGAGCCTATATTATCTTTTTTTTTTAATGTGCTTTTTGCATTTCTAGTTTGGCAAAATTACACTGTCTAGCACTAAGCTTCAGACATCCTTCAAAATATTTATATCTTTCATAAGATGCTTGCTTTGCACAAGCCCATCAGCTTCAGTAAAAATCTGTGTGCCATTGTAACAGGCAAAAATGCTGTGGAAGGATGGCCCTGGGAGCTGAGTGTAGAGCTCTTTGCAAAAATCAGGTGACAGCGCTGCCATTTGAGAAACCCACTGGGTAAAGATTGATTCTGAAAGCCAAATCTGATTTTTAATATGATTACCAGATGGGTCCTGTGCCTTATTAGAAGTCTGCTCCTGCAGACCTAGTGATAAAAAAATGGGAGAACAAATCTTGCGTGCCTGTAAAGACTGAGAGAGTTTTACTCAGCAGTCTTTGCCCATGGGAACATGGGTACAACTCCAAGTAAGCAGTTTCAAAACTTCTTGGAAGATGATGCATGAGTAATCAGAAAGGGCAGTGGGGGAAGAGTCCATATAAAATCTTAGGATGGTTACAGTACTGGTGCCACAGCCAGAGGTCCAGCTCCTTAGATCATGGGACTCTCTTTGAGAAACGTGATCTCCTGGGAGCTGATGGGCTTCATTTGCCGGAGAAGGGGAAGAGCGTCTTTGTCCATAGACTTGCCAGGCTGGTGAAGAGGGCTTTAAGCTGATGTTGCCAGGGGAGGGAAACCTCAATCCATCCCACTCCTACCAGTGTGATGCCAGTGCCAGCCAGAGATGCTCAGAGCCTGGGGAGGGGTCACAGGGCAGCAGCAGAGCACCTGAAGAGCAGCACAATGTGATTCCAGCCGCTCCAGCCAGTAGTCAGCTTAATAGGGGGCCCAGCTTAAAGGTTTTTATCAAATGCAAGCAGCATGGGGAATAAACAAGAGGAATTAGAGACCTGTGCATGCATACAGGGCTGTGATGGGCTGGCTTCTGTGACTGGAGAGTCGGAATGAAGGGATACAGGCTCTTTAAGTAGGACAAGACGTGGAGACGAGGAGGAAGTGTCACCCTCTATGTCAATGACCAGCAGGAGTGCATGGAGCTCTGCCTGGGGATGGATGTGGTGCCACCTTGGATCCTTGGATCTGAATTAAAGGAAGAGCAGGGACAAGTGACATTGTAGTAGGGGTCTTCTGCAGGCTGCCTGGCCAGGAAGACTGAGTGGATGAGTTCCTCTGTAGACAGGTAGAAGTGATCTCATGTTCATAAGCGCTGGTCCTCATGGGGAACTTCAAATACCCTGATATCTGCTGGGGGAACTACACAGCTGGGCATAAACCATCCAGGACATTCCTGGAATGCACTGCTAATAACTCCCTTCTCCAAGTGATAGAGGAGCCAATGAAGAGAGGTGCTACTGTTGGACCTTGTTTTCACCAACAAGAGTATCTGATGAGGAATGTGAAGCTCAGGGGCAGCCTTGGCTGCAGTGACCACAAAATTCCTGAGTTAGAATACTTAGGACATTGAGGAGAGCACACAACAAACTCACCTGGACTTCGGGAAACCAGACTTTGACCTCTTCAGGGATCTGCTTGGTAGAGTACCCTGGGATAAAGCCGTGGAAGGATGAGGGGCCCAGGAAAGCTGGTTAATATTCAAGGATCACCTCTTCCAAGCTCAGGAGCAATGCATCCCAGCAAAGAGGAAATCAGGCAAAAATGCTGTGAGGCCTGCATGCATGAACAAGGAACTCCTGGACAAACTTAAACACAAGATCTGTGTTTCCAGGTTCCTTGATAGTTCCTTGGATTTTTTACATTGCTTTTGTGATTCCTCATGTAGTGTTGTTTACAGTATAGGGCCTAGAAAGTCCTAATGGAATACTATTTTTTAAGGTGATTGCCTCCTCTTCTGTAGAGCTTTTAAAATAAAATGAAATGGTTAGACTCCAGTTAAACAGATCCTTATTAAAGTAGGAGCTAGTCTGATAATGACTTAAATTGGTGCTACGTGGCCATCACATGTTATTTGATAAGCATTCCATTATAATTAAGAAGTGGCTAATAGACAATTAATATACAGGATTACACACTTAGCTAATTAGATGATTTAAATTTTTTTTTGTTAGATTAAAATGTACAGGACCCCATAAATCACTATTAGAGATTGTTTAATAAGCCTGAACCCTTAATTTTCTCCCTGTCAATCAGGAATGGAGCCACTGAATTTTCCTCTCACCCAGAGAGACTTGTCTCATGGAAGAGTTGCTCTGTGTTCAGAATGAGCTGAAATGCCCTAAACTCCCAAACATTGCACCTGTTTGCAGGACCTCACAGCTCAAGTGCAGTCAGCAGAGACCTAATCAGTGCAGTGGTGAGGGCTGAACATCACTTGGCTGACAAGCTAGCAGGGGCTCAAGTCTGTTTCCTGAACACTAGTGCCTATTGCTGTTTGGGGTTTGTGGGTATCAGAGATCAGGGACAGCGTGTCCAGCACAGCCTGGTGGCAGGCCTGCCTCTCAGAATGTCCCAGGGAGGCCATGTGGGATACCCCATGCTCACACATGGCACACTGAGGTGACTACCCTTCCAGATTGTCCCTGTGTACAGAAAGGACAAAGAGCTCCTCCAGGGGCATAGTCAGCTCTGCCCCCCTGCCCTCAGAACTGAAACAAGTGCACCAGTGATCATTTCTTCTAGTATTTACTCTACAGTGAACAACAGGCTGTTTCAGCAGCATGGAGTGCTCTGTAAATTTTGATCTGTTCAGACAGAACTAGGAGACTGACAAGGTAATTGGGCTGGTTTTTGTTGGCAATGCTCACAGAGGCACAACACACAGGGACAGTGTTGACAGGAAATGGCTTAGAGTTGACCAAGAGATTGAACATGGGTTTTGATGTTTTGGGGTTTTTTAAAAATATTCATAGCTAAAGTAGAAAGCAAGCAAAGTGAGAATGGGATGTAAGGTGGAACAATACAAAGCCTGACATGTCTGTAAGTTGTCACTTACTAGCAAAAGTCAAACATTTTGCTTCACCCTGTAAACAATGTGTATATTACAATCGGGATAAATAAGAGTGGTGTGTAGGGCTTCTTTGCTGTCATGCTTTCATGTTCAAGGCACTTTACAAGTAAGAACTAAATTCTCTTGACAGATTGCATCAGAAAGTCAGCATCCCAGACTCATTGAGAATGTGAGGAAATGGGGGTATGGGAACAGATGACTTACCCAATGTCTAAAATAAAATTAGGATCAGAGGGAAGGTATGAAAGTAGATGTTTCCACCTTTCATTTCAGCTCTCAGCTGACCCAGTGCTGACAGGAGTATGCAGGGTTGGTGATTTGCACAACATTGTGTCTGCGAGGATTTCGCTGAGGCACACTGGCAGCAGCACTGTGATGGTGTCCCTGGAAGGACAATTAGTCCAAACAGGTGTTGACATAGGTGTGTCCCTCAAGCCATTTATCTGCCTGAAAAAAAACTGATCTGGAGTTTTTCATTACTGATTTTCACACTGCTGACTGTCTCTTCCTGGGCAGAATACCATGCTGAGATATGACCACCTCTCCCTCCAGACATTTCACTGCCTCAAAAACTGAGAAAACATCATTTTTACTCCCCACCCAGTTATTGAGGTCAGGAGATGACTCAAGAGCACTCAAATATGCAAGAGTCCTTTTAGTGATTAGGTGGGATTCACATCCAGGCTGAATGCCCTGGAGAACAGTGGATGGGTGTGTGGTGAGACCAGCCTGCACTGGCATGAACAGAGGCTGGCATTCCAAAACCACAGATGTGTTTGGCATGGTAGAAAGTGGCAGCAGACGCTTTTGGTTTTATGAAATAAAGATTTGGGAATATAGCATGCTTTTTACTAAAAAAAGCCCAAACACGTTATTTTGACTTCAGACACTTTACCAGATCTTCTAACCCAAAAGCAAAGGGTGGAAAGGGCTGACCTTTACTGCAGGTATGTGCCACTCTCTCCAATAGAAAGGAGGCTGGTATGGGGTCTTCAGGGTCCGTCTTGCAAGTTCCTCATGGCAGCAGTTCAGACCTTGCTCTTCCTCCTGGCTTTCAACCCATCACTGCACAGTGACCTCTTGCACTCCAGCACAGAGCATGGAGAATACTATATGTAGCCCACTGGATCCTTTCTAGAACCAGATAATCTCCAAGAAGAAGGACAGGAAAGTCAGCTGAGCAGCCTGGTATAAGGTGTGAAGGTAGGATGGGGAAAAAGGCTTTTGTTCCAATTAATATTTAATTCTTTGTATAGTGTATTATTCACATCTCTGAGAAATTGAGTGGCCTGAAGCTGTATGGACAAAGCACTCAGCTGGCAAGTTATTTCAAACTCTTCTTACAGAGCAGGGGTTACTTGTCTCTTGGCAGGGAGTGGAACACACTCAGCATTATTTCTGCCTTTGTGATCTTGTGAATGACATCTCAGTCCTTTTGAGAGTCCAGCTCAGAAATCAGTGTAGCTGCTGTAAAAAATTCTGCTATGAGCTCTTGCGGCATTTCCAGTTCTGATGTGTGCATAAACACATCTGATGATATTCACTAAATTTGATCCAAATGTATTGGCATTTGAATTCATAATTTTCAGCAAAAAAATGACTTGGCAGAAGAACTTTACAAAACTTTAAGGAAAACACTGCATAAGAAAAGCAAAGGTACACTCACTACCAACTTAGTTCTCCATGGTTCTGGTTAAGCAGGCTTTGCCTGCTGATGAGTCCTGTGCTACACTTCTCTCTATTAATTCAGTTTCTAGTCACCTCTTAGACCTTAAAATGTTCATCAAAGGTCACTTTCAGTGTCCATAGCCCCAGTTCTGCAGAAGTTCAGATTGGACATTTCAGTCACCTCTCCTGCAAACTGTCTGCACTGGGTAGCACCCTTAAATTCCCATCTGATGGCAGGCCAAGCACAAGCAGCCCATGATAAAATCTTTTCTCTTTTGAGGACATTGCTCTGTTTTCCTGTACAGGATCCTGGAGCTCAAATAAAGAAGGATGCTCCCTGGGGAGTTGCCATAGTAACCTGTGATGGTTTTTTTGTTGTCTAAGATTAAATATAAGCAAGGGAGCAATTAAAGAGAAAGATTTTATGTCTGAGTTTATAATTTTCATATAACACCAAAGCTGAACTGTACCTCCAAGTTCCTAAAGCTATAGCAGTCACCTTGAGGCTGATGTCAACTTGGTAATTTTCACTGGAAAAGAAATTAAATGCTGTATTTATTATTCAAGAACCCTGATTAGAAAAAAAAAATTCACTTCTGAAAGATGTAGCAAATAAGAAAGACTTCATTAGAAATATAAAGACGTGGAAGTGAGAATGGCTGCTGCAAATAATATCTAAACCTGCAATGCGTGAATGCCCTGTATATTCTATTTTCTTCTTAATAGGGTTCAGTTATAGTCTGCTCTTAAACTTGTAGTCAAAGATGAACTTCATGTTGTCCTTGGAAAATAACTTCAACTCTCACAGCGCATACAAGGAAGTGATTTTTGAATGTATCCGTATCAGTTAAGCAACAAACATAACCTGAAGATTCAGAATAAAAGCAAAATTTGTTTTAAGAGGATGTGATGGAGAAAGAGTCTGTCCAAACTATTCTCAGTTATGAGCATCAAAGGGAGATTGGGAAGTCTGGGTTCAGGAAAGGGCATGGGAGCCGAGCTAGCAGAAATGTCATTTCCATGAGAAATAACCCAAAAGAGCAATGCTGGGAAAATTCAAAGCAAATCTTGTGAGGACAGCGGGGAACGAGCGCAGAAGTGAGCCGTGCAAGGAGGGTGTGCAGACGTTCCCAGCCGCTGGTCGGGGGGCAGGTGGCTGCTTTTGGGGCAAGGTCCCTGCCAGTGCTCACATCAGCCTCAGTCCCCTGTCCCCTGCTGTGCGTCCCACCGCCTCTGGACACCCTGGCAGGAGTGAGACCTCACACTGGGCTGCTTCACTCTACTGTGGGGAGAGGGAACACCACTGGCCTCGCCGAGAAAGTGAGCATGTGCTGGGTGAGTAATGCAGTGCTCCCAAATTGCCAGTCTGTCTTGATTTGGTGTGGCTCCCCCCCAGCTGGCTGCCTTTCCCATCCACCCAGCTGCCCAGCATTTCCTGGGATTATTCAGACATGGGGGAAAACTTATATGGGAGTCGTTGAGAACTTGAAGTGTCTCTCTGAAGCCTGGGTCGATGTCTCCCCTGCAGTGCAAAAGAGCTGACAAAGCCACTGTCAAGTTTAATTGTCCCCAAGATAATGTCCTTCAAAGTCATATATATTATACATTTCTGTTTATCCTGAAAATATGCAATCTAAACACTTTATCTGTAAGTGAATTCAAGAACTGTAGCTGCTTGTCCATGATAGGCACGTGGGTCTGGGCTTCTGATGCTGGATGTGTTCTGCATCTTCCCAGGATACTTAGGGGTCTGTTCCCTCGGTGGCTGATTTGCCCTCTGCCCCTTCACCCCCCACCATGCCCCCATTTTGGGGCTGCTAGGGAAAACAGTGTGCGTGGGCACCCCCACAGTGTGGGATGTGTTGGAAAGGCTGCAAGGGAAGGGGTGCAAGGGAGGGAGCAATCCATGGCTCTGGACATAGTGTAAGTGGAAACAAAAATGTCCAAAACAGAGTTTTTGGGGAAATCCTATTTAACAGAGGAATGATATTAGGAAAACACAAGTCTGACATGAGCTACAGCAGCAGATGATGTGGAAGACAACCCTGAAATTCAGACAGTAAACAGGTTGCAATAAAATCAAATGTTATTCTAGACAGATCTATATTGCAATAGCCCCCTCCTGAATGAAGGAATTTTGGATTTTAAATGAAGTAGTAATTTTATGAGTGTTTGGACAAGCCTGGGAAGGGGTTGCAGGATGCATCTATGGATGTTGGCCCTCAGAAGTAACTTGGAGGAGCCTGGACATACAGTGCTGTTTGGTGGAAATGACAGGGAAAGGGGAGAGCAACAGGTTTTGAAACGGAGAGGGCAGCAGTAGGACAGGGGGTGCACAATGGGATGGCAGAGCTGGAGGCTATGACGGGCTTGTGTGTGATGGCCACCCTCTGCTTAGTGCTTTGGGTAGAGATATGAGGGCAAGATTCATGAAGGTAAAACTCTCCTCACAGACACAAAGGCAGAACTGGGCTTTCCAAGGTACAGCAGGGAAGCTGAGGGACCTCAGCAGGGGGAGAGGAACGCACCTGAGAAAAATTTGACAAGTAACTTCTTTTTTTTTTTTATCTTGAAAAAGGCATGTTTGCGCTGTTAGAAACATTGTGCAGAAAGCCTGAGAATTCCAACAATTTGGTTATAAAAAATAGTTCAACCTCAGTTCAAATAACTTCATCATGAAATACACACAAATAAAATTTTGGTTAAAAATGCAGAAAATAAGATTTTCTTTGGCACAAAACAATAACTGTTGACTGGTTGGGTGGTTCCTTTTTTTTTCCCATGTAAAAGACTGACATTCTTAATTTGCCCCAGTTCACTCAAGGCTAGAAGGTGATTTAAGCTGCAATACTTTGGGTAGAGGGAAGGGTGGAAGAGCGTTCAACAGATAAGTCTGAGGTTTCTGTGTCTGAAATGAGAAGCATTAGAGGTTTGGCCCTGCAGTACGGATTTTAGAGATGATTTTTCTGATGATGTGAAAAAGAGGCAGATGGACTGTAGGAAAAAGATAAGCAATCACTATTGCAGGGCTAGAAAGCAAGAACAATAACAGAGCTATCAAAGGATATAAAGAGGAAGAGTGACGGGAGAAATGAGAATGAAAGATGGAGAATTATCTCTGGGTTGTGACAATTTTTGGACCATGCTGATGGGAGCTTGTCAAAAAACCATGCAAACAAAGAGCAACAAAGCTGTCTCGGTCCTGATGTCCCAAGGCTTTAGTTTGGAGTTTCAAATGATCTGTGCATATTATGGATTTTAAGATCAAAAAGCAAAACTGCCACTGCATTTTTGTGGCATCCTGTTAACACAGGCTACTCAGCATCAACAAGAAAAACCTGCTCTCAAGGCCAATTTTTTTCTGTGAACCTTTAAAAATGCTTTATTTTGAAAAGTTTGTTTCAGCCTCATAACATTTTTTAATGCGTTTGTGTATCAGTCATTTGGGAGCAGGCTATTCTGAGGCAGAAAATATTCTTGCATTTTACTCCCTTACAGGTCTGTAAAAAATGAGGTAGAGAGATAAAGGGAAAGTCCATGTTTTTAGACAAAAGCTTTTAGTGCTGCCGTAGAGCTGCTTTATCTACCAATGCCAATTTTCTTAGCTTCCATCATCTAGGTGTCTGGTGGATTCCTTACCTTTCAGCATCAAAGGGGCAACATGGTTAACTGTGAGAACTGATTTATTTGCTTGTTCCTGTCATTAGTGTAGTTTAATTCTGATTTGGAATTTTGGCAGTAAATCTATGCATTCGTGTTCCCTGTTCTTTCAGTCCTAATCAAGCTTCTCCAGCCCTGCTGTGTCACCAACTCCTTGGCAGTGGTCAGTGGCCTCTTGTAGCAGTCCTGGAAGAAGTCTTTTCCCACAGTCCGCCTCAGTTTGCTAAAGAAGGGCCATGTCTGCCTTTGATCAGGGGAACCAGAGTGTGCAGATTACAGAGCCTGAGACACACTCCAGCACCCCTCGGGTGAAGCCAAGCGGTGAGATGTTTGTCTTTATTGATGGGAAATGGCTGAATGACATCTACTGCCAGCCACCCCTTCCTTCCCACCAGAAACTCTTTAGCAAGAAGGCACAGAATGAGTGGAGCATCTGGGAGGAGAACAGAGCACTCTGGCGAGAAAACCAAGTCCTCTGGATCAAAAACAGGATGCTCTGGGAAGAAAACAAGGCCCTACAATATCTCCAGTCACAGAACAAATCTGTCCGGGTAATTTACACTGATGCTATTCAGCAAAGCCTCAAGAACAAAAATAAGCCATTTCCACTCTTCCAAGAGAGGAACACAGGCTTTCTGTTCAGCCCAGGCAACAAACCTCTCCAGGCAGTCCAGGAAAAGAATAAAATCTCTGAGGATTTCCAGCAGGAGAATGAAACACTCCCTGTTACCTGGAAGGGCCAAAAAGCCATCACAGTCCATGAAGAGAGCAAAGATGCCAGCTCAGACCTTCAGAAGAACACTGAAACCACAGCTGTGGAAAAAGGTAACCCCAGCTCAGTCCCCCAGCAGAAACATGAAGGTAAAAGGAAGAGCACTACTCCTACCCAGAATAAGATCGAGTCTGCCCCGAGCATGCAGGGCGAGCATGAAATCCTCCGCGTTCTCCAGGACTTATGTGAGCGCCTCCACACCTTCCTAAAAATGAACCGCCCCCTTGGAGAGAAACAGTGCTGTCACAATCTCTGTGATGTGAACAGATCCTTCCAAGAAGATTACAATAAACTGAAGCTGCAGCTGAATGCTGTGAAAAGCACTGTATCAGACATTACAGCTCAAATGGATATGCTGGAAAAGGAGATCATTGCCATCACTTCCCCAATGTATGAAGAAGCAGGACAGAAGCTGGCAACTGAGCATCAGCTTGGAGACCTGTGATGCTTGGTGCTAAGAACTGCTAGTTCAGTTCCTGGAAAGCTTCTCTCATTTTTTCAGGAAACCTAATAAAATCCCAGTAGAGCCCGAAGACATCTGGGGAACATCATGTCCTTCTGAAACTTTCTTGCACTGCTTAGATATATTTCACCTTCTGGTTATATGGTGTGGATGACTGTCATGAATTTGACTAGTGTCAGGAATCATGTTTTTCAGCATTTTTTTTCAATGTTTTTGATAATAAGGCCTAGATTTTCAGAAGGTAATTGCTTGAGGATCTCAACTCTGATTACAGTGTGCCACCTTGTAGTCCAAGGACATACTCAAAGTCTCTGCTAAAAAAGTTTTGATAAATAAAGGAGAATCCCTCCTCCCAGACATCATTTGCTACAGGAGAGAATGGAGCAGGCAGCAGGACTTCTGCACAGAGCAGTGAGGTCCCTCTTGATTTCTTGGATAGTCAGATAAAGCAGGTTCTTAGCTGCCCCAGAGCAAGAAAGTAGTTGCCAAAAGCAGAATTTTGATGTCTGCTCCATGGTTTAAGCCACTATTTAGAAGGGCATCTGCTCACACAACAATGGACAAACCAGTCTCCAGTGATCTGCTGGCTCAGGAGATGAGAGCGTATTGATATGCTCAGGTTTGAAATTCCAGTCTAGTCTCAATTGTGTGGCCAGAGTGGCTGGAAATGCATTTTCCTCTGTCTTAGACAGTCTGGATACAGTACAGTTTGTCACAATCTTTCAGCAGAGTATGGAAGCCTTTAGGTAATCTGACAAGACAGATACAGGGAGACTTCTGCAGAGCAATTGTAGGAGCATTACTGTAAAGCAAAGGAGAGGTTACAGTGAGGTTTATCTCTTGCAACAGGACCCCAAAAGCAGGTTGTCACTCTAGTTTAAAGGTCTCTAAGTGATTTGGCACCAAATTACCTAAAGCATCAACTGCCTTTCACCATGTGTTTCACTCAGACAACACCATGCCAAGTACAAGTGATGACTGTTTACTTCAGAGGCTTTAAACAACAGGTATTTTCTTCTGCTGTTAGGGCTTCGGGATGCTGAGGCAAATCTCTTATGCATGAAGTTAAAGGGCTGTCTCTCAGTGGTGCAGGTAGGGCTGCATGTGTAAGGATCAGATGAGAAGAAGACGAACAATGTTCGTTAATAGGTGGATGTGCAGACAGCAAGTTGCTCCTGCTTAATGACTGGATCACAGCTATAAATAGATAAATGCCTCAGCACTGTGCTGGGGAACATGCTGATGCTTCTGTGCCTTCAGATATGCTATTTTCTCTTTGCCATCTCCCTCACTGGGCTTGAACATAATGTTTGGTAAGAGGAGAAACAGGACTATGAAAACCCTAATGCAGATGTTCAGAGGGGTGTGGCAGTAGTAAAAATCTCTGATCATGTGTTTGTATCTTAACAAACTAATTTGTGTCCTGTTAGAAGAAATAAACCACTCTTTTGCCAGTGGTCAGGATACTGACTCCTGCCGTGTCCCTATACATGGGCAGGAAAGACACTTGGGAGTGCATCTTTCCACCAGGCGTTTGGGAGGAGTCATCTCGTGTCAGGTGTCCATCCAGGACAGGACATCCAGATCTCAGCTAGTTTCCCTGGGCTTCCTTTCTATTCTGTAAGAAGGAATGGGCACGTTCAGGCTGCGATTTATCTGGCTCCTATTAGATTAAAAGTAGGCTGTGTCACCAGCTGGAGTCCCTCGTTTCTCTCTGTTGCCTCTATAATTACTTCGAGGACAATTAGCTCCAACTTAGACATTTGGTTTGGAGCTCTCTGAGTGAGAAGCTTGGCAGTCCCAGGCAGGGGAGGTGCTTCATCAAGTGGTGAAGTGGCACAAGTTTGGGAGTGTGTCCCAGTCCCTGGATTTGCTTTCTGTGAGATGCCTTCATTGAGCAGCTAACTCAGATCTCTCCATTGTGTGGAGAAATTATTACTTTGTGAATAAAATTGAGTTAGTTTGGGCAGAGCTTAAATGTCATGAACACATGTAGGATCCTGAGGGGAGCACACTACTTCCCCTGAAAGCCAAGGATGTTCCTGGAGGAAACTGGGTTTTGTGAGCCCTTTGCACTTTGATCACTTCATTGGATCTTTGATCTTCCTGGTTATAAAAACGTCTATACCTGGTGTATGTTTTGTGGCATCCCTCACAGAGAAGTTGAATTACTCATTCCTTCAAGGTTTCTCAAGTCTGTCAAGTGAGATGAAAATGTCCATAAATGACTGCCCAGCGCTTAATCTTGCAGAGGACTCTGTGCTATTCAAACTCGCATAATCCCAGAAGGTTCCAAATCTCCAGACTGTGCTTATTTGGTTACAAACCAGAGCGAGTTGGTGACAACAGCGGAGGATCAGTTCTGGGTGGTGCTGGAAAGGCAGATGATCACGAATGTTGCTTGATCTGTTAATGCTGAGGGCACAGATGGTGAGATCTGACAGGGTTGCCTGCAGAGTACCACAGGACTGCATGGGGAGGGTCCTAAGCACTGCCCATTTTCTGCATTGTTCCATGTCCCCAGCCAGTGCCATTAACCACTTCAGTGGGGCCATCCTACAGTCTCCATCTCTAGAGTATGTGCTGCTGAGAACGGTTGGACTCACAGCTTTTGCACACTATTTCAGGTACAAATGGAAGAAAAGTGCAACATCAGGTATTTACAGGAAGAACTTACTAATTATCATAAAGTTTAGGCAGATTTGGGGAAAAATGGCAGGGTAAGTTTAATACTTTTTCCTAGTCAGTTCACTTGTTTACAAGTCCCTGGAAACTGGTAGCTATTCTGCCTTGAAATGGATGGATGTCATTCGTATAGTGCATAATTTACCTTTTGCAGAGAGACAAACTTTCTGTCTCTCTCCTTATTGTTGCTGATTAGCTCCTTATTTTTGCACTACTCATCTGTCAGTACTATTTTTGGAAAGCTGGATTTTTTGGCAAGGTCATCATCAGCCTCTTACTTCCCTGTGAATTGGATTATTGCCTCTAGCTGGGCTCTGTGCAAATGCTGACTTCCCTGTTCTCATTTCTTACTAGACTGTCTAATACAATACTGTCTTCATAAAATACCCACCCTGGCCTTTTGTGCTCATCTTAGCAACCCCCCCCATCCTCCCATCCCTAAATTGCAATTTAGGAATTTTTTCAAAGTGTTATGAGCTTCCTTGAGCCCTGGCTTGCTCCTGTTAACTGCTGAAGACAGTTTTCCCAGTGTTTTGCTTATGATTTCTTGAAGGAGGATGTACCACAAAAGCTGTGGTGCTGGCCAAAAGCCATGCACTCCATGGTGATGCATGGACTGTTCATTGGTGTCCTCAATAGCCCAATTTGTTCTTTCCCAGCCAGTTCCCAGTCAGTTCCAGTTTAGCTCAGAATTAGCCATAAGTGTACGTTTAAACGCAGGATATGGTGGAAGTCTTTCACTCAACCTTTGTGCTGTACCAGGACTAGTCATCTTCTTTTTTTGACATCCAATCTGAGCACAGACTACTCAAAATATTCCTGCAGTGAGAGGCAAAGAAGAGGGGGAGTAACTCCTCAGATAAGTTTAATGAAGAATTTCTTTCTTACAGTGGCCGTTGGCTGGCTTTAAAGCAGACAGCTTTAAACCTTTACCACATATTCCAAAGTGGTATTCATCTCACCTAGGTGGAGACACTTAAATGAAAGCAGTAACTGAGATCCATGGCCACCTGAGGTCACTTCTGGAGCTGGTGGAGGTAGGCAGGAGTGCCAGAAGTACAGGTCTTTCCCTGCTGACTGCAGAGAGCCTGGAGTGGCCAAGGTTAGGTGGGAAGAGTTGAGGCCTGAAACATGGTCAGATCCCTTGATGAATGCCTGACAGAGAGCTTTGGATGGAACTAAGGGGAAAAAAATGCGAGTTTATGACTTTTGGAATAAGGGGCAGGCAGCTCAGGAGGAACACAAGAATGTTATGCAGGGAGAAAATTAAAAGGGTAAAATCCCAAATAGAACTTAATCTGGTTACTGTTATAAAAAATGTTTCTATAAATTCATCAGCAACAAAACGAAGACTAAGGAGAATCTTGATCCTTAAGTGGATGTGGGGGGAGACATTGTGACAAAGGATGAAGAAAAGACTTCAGGTACTTAATGCCTTCTTTGCCTCAGGCTTTAATAATAAGGGCAGTTAGGGTACCCAGCCCTCCGAGGTGGAAGATGGGAGCAGGGAGCAGAATGAAGCCCCCACCATCTGAGGGTGGATGGTCAGTGACCTGCCTCATCACTTAAACACATACAAGTGTGTGAGGCCGATTGGGATCCACCCAAGGATACTGAGGCAGCTTGTGGAAGTACTCACCAAGCCACTCCCCATCATTTACCAGCAGTCCTGGCTAACCAGGAGTCAACTCTCTAACCTCCAGTCAACTGGAAGGAGGGTCGGGGGAACTACAGGCCTGTCAGCCTGGCCTCGGTGCTGGAAAAGGTTGTGGAGCAGATCCTCTTGAGTGTCATCATGTGACACATGCAGAACAACCAGGGGATCAGGCCCAGCCAGGATGGGTTTGTGAAAAGCAGGTCTTGCTTGACCAGCCTGATCTCCTTCTGTGACAACGTAACCTGCTTAATAGCTGAGGGAAAGGCTGTTGTCTACGTCGACTTTAATAAAGCCTTTGACACAGTTTTGCACAACATTCTCCTAGAGAAACTGGCTGTTCATGGCTTGGATGGGTGCTAGGTTATAAGCTGGTTGGATGGCCAGGCCCAGAGAGTGGTGGTGAATGAGTTAAAGCCAGTTGGTGGCTGTCGCTCTCAGACATGAAAGAACCATGTGAACTCCACTCTCAGAGAGAAGGCAGGAAAAGGAGGGCCAAATTGGCCTGCTCTTTATTATATATGTTCTTAGAAATCACCGTGGATTGGAGGGAGAAATTACCACCTCTCAATCACACTGGTCAAAGGAAAGATCCATCAAATGTCTCCTCCTAGGGAGAATGGAATGCAAACGATAAGGACGGTTAGCAAAACATGGCTATGTTTACAGAAAGTGCATGAGAACTTTGTTACAGAAATGAAAACATCGAAGAGCTGCAAAATTCAGGGCGACAGGTGGCCAGTCACTAGTGATGTTCCCCAGGGCTCAGTATTGGGGCTGGTCTTGTTTAATATCTTTAGTGATGATCCGGATGAGGGCACAGAGTGCAGCCTCAGTCAGTTTGCAGAGGACACCAAGTTGGGTGGGAGTGTTGATCTGCTGGAAGGCAGGAAGGCTTCACAGAGGGATCTGAACAGGCTGGGTCAATGGGCCGAGGCCAACTGTGTGAGGTTCAAAAAGGAAAAATTCTGGGTGCTGCACTTGGGTCTGAACAACCCCATGCAGCCCTACAGCCATTCATGCAGCCTCAGAGTTAGGGATTAGGCACCAAGGGAGTTTTTAGCATTGCATCTGAGGCTTCTGTCCTGTGCGATTTGAAGGCTGTGCCAAAATTCCAGCTGAGCTGAACTTCAGCAGGGCAGAGGATCGTAGGTAGATCGCACAAATAGTACGAGCAAATCTCTCCAAATTTGTTTCAGCCTTTCTAGGCCTCTGGTTTCATAGATTTTTTTTTAATGCTTTTGGTGCAAAAGGCAAAATCACAAAACTTTCAAATCATCAGAAAAATAAAATTGGCAGAAATGTTTTCTAAATGCAAATTGAACATCTTCCTTTTGATTGTGGGCTACGCCAAAGCTCTAACATACATCTTTGATCTTATGGCAGTGTCTGGAGAAATTATGGGATTTTAATATGGAATAATAGATTCTCATCAAGACTTCTAGCTTTAGGAAATTGTTTAATCTCCATTCTCAGTGGCTGTTTCTTTGATGCAGCTGTGACTGAAGGGTCCCAAGTGCTGGAAAAACAGCTCACCAGCTCAGAACAAAGCTGATTATGTAAATTGTGCATTAAGATTCAGTTTCAATTTAATTTTATTCTGTAAATAAATATCCCATTAACATCCATCTGTTAAAAATCAGGTAAAACATTTTCAAAACCTCCATTGCTATGGCAGATGTGACTGTACCATAAATAGCAATGGTGTGGTGGTATGAGGATGTCAAAATATAAACTGTGAAGCACGTTTTAAGAAGTAATGAAGGTGATAACATTTAATTATAACAAAAGAGACCTTGTCTGATTGATACAGACAGGGCTTCCATTTTTATTGTTCTGTTTGCATTATGCAAAATGCTTTCTCTGATCACCATCTCCAAGATCACTAATAATTATAGCTCATTAATTCACTTAAAACACAAAAACATTTCAGTTGATGAAGGTCATTACTGAATTATGTCCAAGCCTTTTGCTTAATATCTTTTTATTTCAACAGCTTACTTGAGAGTAGTCATTTTCCCTTGGTCTAGCTGGTACTTCACCGCCAACGCTGTTAATAGATTGTACTGATCAGGAACAGAATGATGAACCTTGTCAGGTTTTCTAAATTAGTCTTCAAAGAGTATGAGAAGGTTCAAGTGCTCTTAACCCATAGCTATTTTTAACTATTTTAAAAGTCAGAGATTTCATATGCACTGCAAAAGAGCACTCAACAAGGAAGCAGCCAGGTGATTGGAGCAAATTTCACTTATACTGGAAGTATAAAACTGTGTGTGTGTGTCAGCTGGAGATTAGAAACAAGTTCCTTATGTATTCTTAAATGTCCTGAAGGAGGAATTCTAACAGTGCTAATTTAATTCCATAAAGAGAATGGAAAATTATTTTCTATGTAACACACTGTAGGGAATGGTTAGAGGTAGTGCACTGCTGTACATCCCCAAGATGGAACAAGCAAGGAGAAAATACAATTCTTCAAGGTACTATCAGACTTGAGCACAACCTTCCGGTGCTCTGCTATTCTACCTAAGCTCCTTGTTTATGGAAATCTGCACCATATGTGCAAACCCTCCCTGCTTGGCAGAAGCTGGCCTTAGGCATAAAATGACATGCCTGTAAATACCTAATTGTTGATACAACGAAATGCCATATGCCACACAAAATCTGGCAGTCTAATTCCCAGTAAAACCAGTGTGCATTAACACTGCATTGAAACCTTTTTATCAGAGCAAATAAAAGCAGAGTCTGGTACCAAGTTTCAAGAATGGTTTACTGCTCAGTTTAAGTGTGTTTGCAAATCCAAGACAGCTCAGTGGTCCTCCAGGTATCAGATATCACCAGGTATGTCCTCATCCCTGTCCAATTTTCCAAAGAAAGTGTGAGGTCATGGGGACTGTAGATGCAGCTGAAGACTATGACTAATATTGCAGGCTCTTCCCATGTACCAGTACACAGAAATTCTGTTTTGACTGTACATTTTCTCAGCTATCTTAGGCTTTTTTCATCACCTGGATTTTACGGTGGTGTGGGTGTTGGCCAAGGAGCAGAGGGCCATGCAGATTTGATCACCTGCCATGTTCCCAGCTGTCACAGGTGAAGTTGGATTAGAAAAGGGAGGTTATCCCACCCCACAAGGCCAGAGCTAGAGCTCTGACTGGGCATAAGGACCTCTAAATGGTCACGAGCTTTGCTGTATTTCAGCAATTCAGGAAGTTGTTGGCTAAGGGCTATGAGCCATAGAATCATTTGGGTTGGAAAGGACTTCTAAGGTCTTTGAGTCCAATCAAGGACAGCATGGATCTCTCTTGAATATCCACCCATCTCTCCCCTTCTCCACTACACCTATAGGCACATCTTAGAAACAGCTTCTCCATCACACGTCCCCTAAGATTCCCTGGCTGCAAAGATACCAGAAGTCTGGAGAAACTGGACTGTAGTAAGGGAAGGTACATTGAACATCGTCACTGCCAGAAAAGCTTTGCTCAGGTGTGGTCTGAGAGACCTTGAGGGGTTTCTTGACTCTAATACCTGTGTGAAATACAACACGTCAACACAATCCTGCTCAAGAAGGTTTGGCACTCCATTTATGACATTATTCAGGCTGATATGCTGAGCTAATGCTAAGCATATCTTAGCATTAAGATATGCTCTGCTAAGATGGCAGTGGGGGAAGCAGGAGGTGACACTGCTAGAGAACATCTCCAGAGCTGGAGCATCATACTGACCTAGATTGCCCAAGAAATACTCTTTTTCTGGCACTGACACCAACAATTCTGTAAGTGTAAAGAGCTCAGACTCTTCAAGGGAATATAAAAAAAAAGAGAGCATGGATGCACACAATCCATGGAGTTCCTCCAGACAATTATACAGTTACAGACAAAGCATTTGTTGCACAATCTGTACTCTTTTACAACATATCATGTGGTCTGGTTTTCAGGATTCAAGCACAAAACTTAACGTGTCCTTAAAAAAAGGAAAAAGCATCTCTCTCCTTTTACTCTTGACAGTCCATGTCACAGTTTGGCTCTGCCCCTCTGCTCATGATATGATACGGTGGTTACCCATTTTCTCATCCGTATTCCTAATCTCTCCTCAAATCCTTGTCCACTCTCATCCCTGAAACCTCAGTAGCCTTACCTGGAACAAGTTACCCGAAGTCATATAACACACAAGTTGAAATTGACACTTTTCTGAAGGATGAGGTTCCTGGGGACTCTTGGATATGTCACGGCTATTGCCGGTATTTGAAACTGGGCTTTGATTTCCTATAATTTCAGGAAAGTAATTGAATGCAAAACTGATCAGGGCTATTTCTGTTATATTTATTTATTTTTGGCAGGGAATAAAAAACTTGCTGTAGCTGATGGGTTTTCCGTCTTGCGGCAGGCAGAGAGCAGTCAGACTTCTGGGGCTGGGTGGGCTTGCTGAATGCCCCCCTTCACCCCACACTCCCAAAGGGACATTTCCAATTCATTACGTGTTCCCTATCCAGAATGAAAATCTTTTTAAAAGAGGATTTTTAGAAGACACATGTTATTCTAATCAGATGCCTCTGTGAACTTTGCAGCAGAGAGGCCAGTGACTGTTGGCAAGCTTTATTGAGTATGACTTTAATGCATTAGATTAGAAAGCACTCAATTTAGGTGGTTGTTTTTCCTGATTTGCTTGGCTACTCCAACCATCTTCTCCTCCCGCTCCTTTATTGTGATGGAGATGCCACGAGGCTGGCATGCAGAAAAGGCTTCGTGTCAGCATATTCAGGGTCCTAAAGGCAAGATGCATCTATGATTGCATGATGATGAACAGAATTCCAGGGCTTCCTAATTAACCTATCTAATTTATCTTCTCTCCATATGGTAAATTGCAAGTTAAACACAAGAGAGGGGTGACTAAAGGCCTCATTTTCAGAAGGTCAGCCTTGCAATTTGCACGGACTCTTTCTGCTTGGGATTGAAAAGCAAGCTCCGATAAAACTGTTGCCACCTTCAGCTATCTGCTGGCATAAATGGGAGTGGGGAGAGATGCAAGTACACAGAGAAGTATTTTGTAAGTGCGAACACTAAGACACAAATTTTACAGGCAAAAGGGAGGGCCAGGCCTTGCCCTGTTTGAAATGTTTCCTCTCAATAATCTAACTTTGAGATTTCTACCACTGCAACTTATGGCAAATCTGTAGGGTGAGTGCAGCCACAGGGCTGTCTTTCCAACGCAGTGGGACTTGACGTAGATGTAGCTCAGAAGTGCATAGGTATAGAGCACTGCGCTATGCTAGTAAGACCTGCCACCTTCCTTTAAACTTCCTTAGCTCCCAGCACGACAGACTTGCTTAGACATGGAGCTGTACTAATTTTCTGCATAGAAAAAGCAGCCAGGTATGGCTGAAGTCCTTGTGTTTGCCTGTACCCAGCTGAGTTCTCCATGAAAAGGGAGACATCATGTTAGAAAAGTTGCTATATTGTGATTCAGTATGGGTTGCAAAGAGAGTTTCCCCCTGAAGACAAAGAACATATTAGTTCTGGGCTTGCAAGGAGCGATTTGCAGGATGTGTGAGGGAGGTGTGGACTCAGGCAAAGGAACTGACGACAAGCCCCTTTCCCAGGATTTGCACCCTCCTGGCATGTTGGCCCTCAGATTTCAAAACTTTACCTCATCCAGTCCCTCCTTTGAGACCCCGACTGTCTCACCACAGCAGCACCCAGTAACAGCTTTGTGCTGCTCCACTACTTTGCTGGACAGGAACACATGGTTTTCTAGAGAAAAAGAAGGCAGAGGAAGGGAGAGGGACAGGGAGGGAATTGTGGGCCATACCTAGGACTTGCATCCAGCCTGATCGCTATGGCAGAGGGACAGTCAGCACCCACTTGCTCTGGGAGAGATGGGGTGAAGGCAGAGACCAAAAGGCAGCTGCCTGGTAGATTTTTTTTTTTTTTTTCACAGTGTTTTAATAAAAGTTATCCCCAGTAACAGTCTCCAGGAAAGGGATTTAAACATATGCAAAACAGTCTGAAGACCTCTCCATTTTACTTTAGGGCTTGACGTGCCCTGGAAGACGGCCAGGCTCCTTGACAACTTCTTGGTCTGCAGAAAGAGACTTAGCTGCCTGCTGCATTCAGCCTTGGGGAAATGAGTCTTGGGGCTTGGGCTGCAGCACTGCAGCCTCTCACAGAGCTTGAGCAGTGCTTGGGATGCCCTTGTTTGCTGGGGGATTGCTCATCTGCAGCCATAGCTTTCCTTTCTGCCTGGCCTCCAACCCTCCTGTTATTAAGCTAACCAATATGTGTGCCATGTAAATACCCCAAGAAATACAATGGTCAGAGTTTTTGCAGTCATTTGAGCTCTCTTGCTTTCTCAGCACCACAGCTTCACCATCCCACGTCTATTTTACCAGATTGTGTTGTCACTAATGCAGGTAGCAAGAGTGGAAACAAGGCACTCGTGCAAATACATGTATCAGAGGTAAAATGAAGGTGAAGAGGCACATGCTTGGTTAATTATTTTTCTGGATCATCCATTTCAAAAATAATTCCAACTTATTACGCATAAATATATAAAATATTTATAAGCCATATATACACATGTGTGTGCACACGTGCAAACACACACACACACACACACACACACACACACACACACACACGTATGGAATTCAGTATAATTAATTTCCAGATCCTTTAAAGGTGTGCAGGAATAAATAAATAAATAAATAAATACACAAATAAATAAATAAATAAATAAATCCCATACAAGATGGGGGGTTCTGATGTTTACAAAGTATAGCTGTGTGCCCAAGCATGCAGCAATAAGACTGGTAACAGATAGTCTTGAAAACACAGCCCCAGTAATACTTACACGGCACTTCGAAGCTTCACAGTGAGCTGAAAACACAAACAACTCCCATGAACTGAACAGCTTGGTAGCTCTACCTGCCTCTCTCAAATGCATTACGAAGGAGGAAATGCCACCACTATCAGCAAACCAGCTTCATTTTTTTCACTGAAAAAGAAATCAATGACTTGAGCTCCAAGCTGAAAATATGTGGTTCTCAAGTTTCAAGGAAAAGATTGGCTTACCCTTGAGGAAGGCTCTGAGGATCCTTCATGACTCCAGTCTCCAGCATGGGTGCAGGGGGTCTGCTGCCACCAATACCTGCACTGGGGACCTGCAGTAGAACCCCCTGAGTGCTTATTTCCTTGGATATAAAGGAAGCCACAGCAATTGCTTTGGAGGTAAACATTCACATTTTAAACAATAAAGCTGGATGAAAGATCTCTGGTTCCTTGTGCAAAGTCCAGCTCTCTGCATTAAAAAAAGCTGAAAACAGCAAAAAATTGAAGAGGTTCCACACTACCATTAGGTTCCCTTCTCTACAGGAAGAGACAGCTTTAGCACAGACACAGTTTTCCATCCTGAAAGTGTTTACAAGCCATTCTACTAATAACCCATTGAACAGTAAATGCATGTTTGTGTACTCTGCTGAAACAGGATTTGAAGCAAACAAGTTCAGTCCACAGAAAATTCAGCTGGTGAAAACAAAGCGGAAATTAAGAAAGGTGGCTATTTTTGTGTCGTCTGTGACAAGGACTAAAATGAAACTCTGTGGTATGGCATTTCACTAATATAAAACTTGCAGGAGAGCTAGCAAGAAAATGGTCATATGTCAGTGGCACAGATTGCTCCACGTGCATGGACAGGAAAGAGCTCTGCCCAACCCCACGGTTCCCCTGTGCTTCTGGGACTGATACTGCTGCTGATGCTGGGAAGAGTTTCTGTGTGATCCATGTTTGCAGTGTCATTTTCTAAGAAGAAATTTGCTTTTAGGTAGAAACTCTTGGAGAAATTAAGTTGCAAGCAGCCAAGCTTGAAGCAATACTGCAAATGGCACTAAGGGTTCCTTGCAGTATTATACATGTTTCAGAGCAGTAGACTCTAGTTTTAAGGGCATATGACAAAAAAATATCTTTGCTGAATTTTTCACTTCTTCTTTAGCATGTTAGATAAATTATAACATTTCTTGCACTCCTTTCTCTTCAGAGTAGATCTTTACTTTTAAATTTCATGGTATGTTGGAAAGAAAAAAACCCCAAAACAAATTACAGAATAAATCTACCGGGAAAAATAAAACAATGGATGGTCCCTCCAGTGACTTCTGAGGGTTAGAGGTGTCCACTTGATTTTGTGGGTAATACAGTTTTGAAATGGTCAGAGCTACCTTGCTGTATTACAGTCACTGCAGTTCAGGCGTGAAAGTTTGTGTCTGAGTTTTCACTTTAATCTTTTTAAGTCCAGAACAGAGCAAACAAACAAAAAAAAAGAAGCCATAAAAACATAGGAAAAAAAGAAAAAAAAGAAGAAAAGCTCAGGTAATAACATTTCCTGGACTTCAGCCTGTCAAAGCACACAGCCCCCCACACTGGAGGCTCACACACTGTTCATCTGAGTGAGCAGTAAAAGTGGAGACAGAGCACTGAGCATAGAATTAACAAATCATTTCAGTCTGACAGGGCTGAAGTTTACTTTTTATGCAAAGCATGACCAATACTCAGAAAGAGGACACCATAAGTGACAATCCTCCTGGATGCCTTCAGTCTTGTTTTCTCACTGGTGACCTTGGAAAGCAATTGGATGTTCTCCTAAAGTGCATGCCATAGCTCAGCAAGAAGTTTTGAGCTCAGAGTACTGAGTGAAATCAAATGGACCTGAATTTTGTCTAGGGACTCATACTAGGCAATTTGTTCCTTCCTTTCCCAAAAATTTATGAATTTTGGAACAGCCGTGGCTGGCACCAGGAGTTTTAAGTCTTTGCCGCAGGGAGTTTCTTCCCTGGCTAACTACCATGATCCAGCTCTTTATGGGGGACCAGAGCCAATATGCCTTATAGAAGAAGTTACCTCTCTATAATTACTGCAGAGCTGGGGAGGGGTGAGAGACTATTCTAGATGTCACACTCCAGGAACAGCAGTAAGTGTCTCTTTGAGGCTACGTCCTTTAAGACGCACACAGATTTAACAATACTACTCACATACAGTTTCTCAATCACGTGGGGACAGCGAGATGTGTTCCAAGCAGAGGATCATGGTGATGCTGTCCCTGGGGGACAGGGGAGACATTTTCCTGCCTGATCCTCTGTACCTACAGGGTATTATAAGGCAGGCTCAAGCAGCCCCACTTGGAACTCTAGGACAGAAACCACCATGACCTGTCCCTGAAACACTGTCTCTTGCTCTTTGCTTGGGGTCCCATGGCATTTCTAGTGCCATCAGCAGGGAAGACTGATGTAGGTATATACACCAGCTTCACTACAGGAGGCTCTTGGGAGGACTGACCAAGTGTGTCTGGATACAAACGGGAAGTTTCCTGTGGAGGTTTCAAACTCAGATATGATCAGTGGTATCTCCAGTGAAGGCAAATAGGCACCTTCAAGGTGCAAGGCCTCTCCCAGCCCAGAGGTCCAAAAGCAGCCAGGTAGGACAGATGCTAAAGGCACCTGTTTCTCCCTACAGACAGCTAAAGTGAGCTGAGAGAGATGACTGCTCTGTTGGCACCCCAAGCTAGGCGAAAGAAACCCCTGGCCCTTCTAGTCCAATTAGCATCACTCGATCCCTCCAGATCAGCTTCACTGATGGACAGCTGTGATGTTAGCAAGCCCCAGAAGGGAGGTGAAAGCACCGGTCACTTCTTAGCAAAGACAAAACCTCTGTAAGGTGGGCACGAGTATGCGTGTATGTGTAGTAATAAAATCCTGTGCGTTACTGAGTTTATACTCAGTGCTTAACTAGGAGCACGTGCTCCTGGAGGGCAGGGTGCACTACCTATTCCAAGACCCTCAGCTCCAGCTCCGAAGGAGGAGGGTAGGTGACTCCAAAGATTGAAATAACTGAATTGTGATATGATGTGTCACTAGCAGCCAATGGACAAAGCAGGTCCGAGATCCCTCCCTCTCTCTTTGGTGGAAAGGGGGTGGTCAGGCTCTAGCCTTTCATCCAGGCAGACAATCTTTTGTACATCAAACCATGTTTCTTTCCCAGGACAGTCATAGCTGTGGCCCATTCACTGCCCTCTTGTGCACACCCTGCAAGTGCATCCCACCAAAGACAAAGCTATTCAGGGTAGTCGAATCAAGGAAATAATCATCACCTGTAAAATTACTGCAAGCTGATTTTCTCGTTAAAATTTCATTAATGCCTTTGATTTTTTCCCTGACTGTGCTAAATCCCATACTTTTAAAAGCATCTCATTCCATTATATTTCCATTAACACTAGCCACCATATTAATAGCCTGAAAATACAGGTTGGTACATTTGTACTCCTAATGAGCATTGCCCTCCCCTTCTCAAAACACAGTTATGCTGTGAAAAATAAATATTACTGCTAATGCTTTGTCTTCCTCCCATGGACATTTTTTAAAGACATCAGCAGGGTTTCCAGTTGATCACAAAGGTCTCATCTGTGTTTGGTTTGGAAACCAAGCCACAGAGACTTATTATTGTCTCCATTTGAGCACAGTCACAGCTGGGCTAACAAAAAAAAGTGTCATATCAATGCAGGCTGCTACTTTGTCATCTTCTCCAGGCTTTGTGAAGGGTTTGTTCACAGGCGGAGACTCATTCTGGTGCCCCTCAGCAGGCCTTGCTGACCCCTACAGTGGCAGTCCCCTGCCCTGTGGTGACTGCACTTCTCCAGGAGGGTTTCTCTGCTCCACCTTGTACTCCAAAACTGGCCTTTTCCTGCTGAAAGCTAGCAGCCCCATGTCGAGGCACTGGTGAGCACAGTGGCTTGAAAAACTGAGTGAAAGAAATTTGTCAAGGATGTGCCACGCTGTGAGGAGGAAATGCTGACACCATTGGGAGCTGGAAAAAGCCCCTCTGCTCTGTACGCTCCTTCCCTGTCAGTTGCCTCACACTCCTGCCTCTGTTCTTGCTGAGGTGTCAGCCAGGAGAGAATTCATGGGGCTCTTACTGGACCCAAGGATGGCAGAGGACACCAGGGAGGGGAGTGTTTCACCACGTACCAGCACTGAGCCTCTTCTGAATGCCTACCCCACAGGCTGCCAGCTGTGTTGTGGGGCTGCCTCTGTCCCTGACCCCGCAGGGCATAGGCCATTTCAGGCTCTGCCGTGGGCCGTGAGCTCCTTATTACAGAATAAATAATTGCATCCCTTCAGAGTGCTGCTGAGAAAACCGCCTTCATGGCCTGTCCCGCTGACATTAAAGGCAGCTTTTAGGGACGTCAAGTTTGGCTGGATCAGAGAGGCATCAGGATCACCCCTGGTGTATGCAGATCATGCAGAATATAATCCCATTAAAAAATTGCTCCTAATGACCAGAGAACCAAGGAGGCAATGGGGCTGAATTGCCCTGGCATGCTGGCGTTCTCCCTGACAGCATGCCCACTTGCTGATGATTCACACCTGTGTACATGGAAGCAAAAGTTTATGGATTGCTTCAGTGTCTTGCAAAACACCATATAATCCCCAAAGGCTGGAAAAGGACCCCTATGTTTGGCCTCCCTGGTGGTGTGGGTAGTCTTAGTGTGCTAATGAAGCAATCAGAGAGCACAGAGCTCTGCTATGCCGGTCACTGTGCAAGCAGCAGTGTTTACTTTCTTATGGTTTTCTAATTAGGGGGAGAGAAAAAGCAATATCCATGCCCGCCGTCTCCTGAGAGGAGATTGAATTTTAACATGTAACTTAAGGAAAAGATAGAGTTATCTTTTCTCGGGACCCAGACTAATCTTCCCTTTCCACAGGGAAGGATTAGGGTTAGGGTGGTAGGATTTGCAGTTTTAATCAGAGGAGACTTGACAACTTTCATTGTCTGCTCCAGATTACTCTGGCGTCTCCATATCCTCCCATCCCTTTGAATAATGAGGAGCCGTGGACTGAATCCTATCTTCGTGATACTGCTGGACTTTTATGGCTTTGTGAAAATTGGCAGTAACTTAGGCTGCTGCCTCTCCTTTCAGAGAAAAATGAAGGTTTTTTTGGCATTGAGCTCTTGCCCTGCTCCCTTCAGTGACCCAAACAATCTGGAGAACTTAATAAACCTTTTTCTTATGGTGGTGAGAACAGCAGGTCCAGTCTTGCCTGATTTGATGGATGATTGATAGATGGAGGAGAGGAGAGGAGAGGAGAGGGACTCTCAGCAGTGGAGTTTGTCTCTCTGACCTCACAATGGATTTAAGCCCCCAACCTCAGGAAGCCCAAAGGTTTAAAGGGAAAAAATATTTGCATTCTTCAGGACTGGATGATTCAAGAAATTGATGAATTATTATAAATACTTTGTTTTGCTTTATGTGCAATAGTAATGTTGTTAGCAGAGGCCACTGTATTTTGGCAAACTGCTATTTATTTACACAAAATGAAAATGAAATCTCATCCCCCTTATGGAAGTAGAAACAAACATACCTGGCATTTTTCTGCCTCAGAAACCCATTCTGCTGAGTTTTGTGACCAAACCCAGTCTCGTCTCTGTCTTTGCATGGCCAGTCTGCCCCAGCTCCTCTGACTTCATTGCTGCCAGCATCCTCACAGGGCAAATCTAAGGGATCAGCTCTTGCTTGTGCAATCAGAAAACCCAATCACCTGCATTATCCAGCAATGACCAGACCTTGAGATGAAGATAACTGTCTTGGTAGAGGAGCTAACGTAGTGTCCATCTACCTGACAACAGAGAGAAGTGTAATTTCCCTTTCAGCTGGGATGGCTGGGAAAATACATTTAGGCTAGTGGCAGAGATTTTTTTCTTTTTAATAAAAAAAATGTATTTTTTACTAGATTCTATTTTTTTTTTTCTGAAGAAGGTATTTTGTAATCATGTATTGATTTTGATTGTGTTTTCCCATTCTGTTTTAGTGAATTTTGAGTGGGACTGTCTGGTTAAATCCTTGAGGGAGGGAAACAAGGGGAGAAATACAGAAAGACCTGAAAACCCTGACCTTTTCAATCTTCCAAGGGACCTTTTCAATCTACTTTGACATAATCCTCTGCTGTGAAAACCATCAGAAGCTCTGGGATTTCTTCTAGTGGGGAAATTAAAGCAGATTTCAGAACTTCAAAAGCTATCGTGACACCAAAATGCATTGCCACCCTCCAGCCGTCCCTTGTGCCTTGCCCAGCCAGGTGCTTTGATCTGACCTACAGCTGGCCTTGAGCCTCAACTCACCTCTGCTGGCCACCACTTCTCCTCCTCTGACTCATGAGCACTTCAGCTTATGTGGGGCAGGTCTGTCCCAAAGATGCCAATAAGCATCCCCAGAAGAGGATGGAAGACAGGAGGATGTAGGAAATGCTTCTGTGTGGGAAGTAGAATGTGTGTGGGAAAGAGCCTGGCTTTGGGCTCTTGGAGGCAAAACACATGCAGCAGGACCCAGCAGCTGAGGATACTCATGGCTCCAGTTATCTAGATTGAGGCATGGTGAATAAAAGACACTTTCACTTTCAGCTGGGTGTGAGGGCATCTGATGTATCACGTGAAGACCTCCTACTTGCTAGGGAAAATAGCCCTGAATGATTTCTCAGGAGCAGCAGTGATGCAGAAAGGGAGAAAGCATGTGCATAGTAAAAAGAAAATAATTACTCCCTCAGCATTGGTATATTTATACAGATTACACACAGATGTGCTTATGTTTGAGGTTGGATACTCTCAGCCTAGGGGTACAAGAACCTCCATCCACTGGTGCTTGGGGGCTGCTCTGTATTCTCTGAAGTGTCTTGACATGGCCAAAAATAGCCCTAAATCTGGTATTGTACTGCCTGTGAGAAAACACCAAAATTTGCACAAGACTCTCTTGTAGTTGTTTTGGATCAATCTCAGTCATGTCAGTGATCCTGCTGGCATGATAACTGACCTTTTTCCTATTTCACCTCTACTTCTTGATGCAGGACTGATCAGCTTTCAGTCAAAGCTGGTACTTTGATAAACAAATCTGGAAGCAAATTGAGTTTGCATTCAGTCTCTTTGTCTATAATATAGTTTTCATTGATGCAGTAAGTTTGCAGAATTAATTTCTTCTGAGAGTCTTTATTTGTTAACAAGAGCAAGGCTATTCCAGTGAAGCATTTCTACTAAAGTATTTTAAATACAGAGATGTTTTAATCTCTCAGATGCTCTCATCAAACTTAGTGGCTTAAAATATGTGACTCTGTCTCGGCCATTGCAGGCATAAAGAATTTATAATTTGTTAAAAAACTCATATCCTTCCTGAATTCACCCTTGATTTGCCTGTAACTCTGGGAAAACCTTTTTTTTTTTTTTTTTTTTTACGGATGTCTGCAGCCTCCTGCATTACCCTGTCACTTCCAGAAAATAGGATTTCTCACCTACAGATGGTGAGGAGAGAAGAGGATAGCCATGAACATTAGGTTGAAATTACTTGTCAAGTTTGATCAATTCACAGAAAGACAAAAATCCCTTTTGAAAAGGCACAGTTGATTTTTGAAGATTAGTGGCGGTGTCCTCCCAGCTCCTTTGTTTGGGTAAATTATACAAGGGTGCAGTTTATTACCTAAATGAAAGATACATTTGCATGTGGATGGGGCATAAATTATTTAATTCTGCACTGGACGGTGCAATAAACAACCCCTTTCCTGCACACATGCACACACAAATACACACACACATTCCCCTACCCAGGACTTATGGTACAGGGGGTGGTTCTTTACTTCGTGTTTTCTTTTCCCTTTTATTGCCTTGTAAGTATTATTATTTGACAAAGCACTAGGGAAGGAGTACATGAATCTATTAAAGATAACAAAGCTCCAATGTGACACAAAACTCATGAAAGCAGACAAATAAATCTTTCATAATGTGGAATAGCTGGTCCCTAGCCCTTCAAGGAAAGAAGAAACAGTTGATCTTGAAATGAACACTAATCTGAATCCTGCTGTTCTTGGGGTGACTTCTTGTTGCAGCAATTTCTCCTTACAATTTAGTCATGCCATGATGCATTAATTACCATCTGTGTGCTCTGTTTAAGGGGAGCATTAACAGACAATATCTGTTTTGTTCCCTCCCAGGGTAGCAATTATTCCTATAAATAAGGAAGATGAGTGAGTGTGTGAGATGAGCGTACCTGTGCCAGAAAACACAGAAAATCGTTCCTGATCTGCTGCATGTTTTTATGGTCCACCAACATAGACTGCTAACAGGCAGGTATCTGGCTCTCTCTGATAGGAAAAAAAAAAGATATGTTTCACGAGCACTTATCTTCCTGCTCGGATTTTCAGCCTGGTGTCCTTCAGAGGTGTAGTTTACACAGGCCTATATCATTCAATGTCCTTATCATGCCCAACCAATTGGGCAATTTTGCCTGGGTGCACCAGAGCTGGGGATGGCTCAGCCTCACCACCAGCAGCTGCATCCCAGCCTGGATTTGGGTTCTGCTGTGCCCAAGATCCTCACAAATGAGAGCAATTCCTTCCCTCTACCTTGTCTCTCTCCCAGGGTGGTGAGATGTCTATCCCCAGGGAAAGTCTGTGTGCGAATCAAATGGGCAGACAAGGAATCAGTGGTGTGCCACAAAAGCAAGTGTCCCAGGCTAACCTGGAGCTGCCAGGTGGGTTTTGGGTGTAGAGGCGACCAAGCTGAAGACAGGGAGCTCCCAGTGGTGCCTGCAACAGAGGCAACAAATTGGGAAAAATGTCAAAGTTCTTCATCGTAAAAAACATCCTGAACCTCCATCTTGGGCTGTGCGGAAATCCACCTGAAGTGTTATGAAAGCCTGCTCTGACCCACTTTGTTTGCTGATCACGTGTGAGCAGCCTCAGGAAAAATAAAGCAACTCTTGCTTCTAGTTGTTTTCTTCTTTGTCCATTACAATTTCATTTTCCTAAGATTAAGGAGAAAAAATTGAAGACCCAAACAGCCTCGTGTTTCAGAACATTTTGCAGCAGCAGAAAGAAACAAAATGAAACAACCCCTTAAATTATTGCATTTTCAAAAAGAATCATCATCTCATTGTGCAGATGGTGTGCACCAGGCCCTCATTAGCATCCTGCTCTATTTTTAGCCCCTCTTCTTGCTGCACATGAAATCTGGCTGTATTAAAGGAGTTACCACAAAGCCTTCCCCAAACATCATTTTGGTGCACAAAAGGCACTCTGCCCCTTCCTGCCTTGGGTTTTAAGGCACAACTGACTTCTCTGCAAACCAGTGACTGCTCTGCAACCACCAGTGTATTTGTTCATGGGTAAAAAGAGGAAAATCACCTGTCACATCTCCTTCCTCCATCATCAGCAGGTTTTTTTTGTGTCTGTTGTGAAGAAAGTTGTTCATCCTGAAAGCGGTGGAGCTCTCCTGTTCAGACTTCAGTGAAAGAAAGGCTAGGATTGCTCTGGCAGGCCAGAGAAACCAGGACAATGAAAATCAAATTCTCTGTTTGCTGCTAGAATCGAGCCCAGTGCTAACCCACAGCCCAGGATGATGCTTTGGTAACGTTTGTTTATTGCCAGCTGGTAAATGAATGATCTTCCTTGCCATTTTAACATATGGGAGTAGTGCAAGTACAAGGTACCCTTTGGTCCTAGCCTGTAGTGCTTGGGATAGGTTTCAGTCTGGTTTTCCTGGAGATTTGAGCCCCTAAAAGAGTGGAGGTTGATGTGAGCAGTGTAAGGATATTCCTTGCCTCCTGAAGTCAATGTCTAAATATCTGAAATGGATCACATCCTCAAAGTGCCCTACCTCCACCCTCCACAAGAGAAACTATAGGTGACCTGAGCAAATGCAGGCACTTATCTTCCACTTGTCTAAAATCAAAAGGGGTAACACCCATGCTTCATGTCCAAGGGAGAAGCTGGTTCTAGTGGTCCCTTCAAGTCCACTTCCATTTGCAGATACCGCAGGGAATTTCAGGTGCCTCCATTCTGGATCAGATACAGTTCTCTTTCACATTTTTTCTGAATTATTTAACATGAGCTCGATGTCCCTTGCAGCTAAGTTCCAGACGAACGAATGGTAATGAGGCAGTAATTTGTATGAGAGACAACAGGTCAGCTGAAGGTATCCTGCTCTGAGAAGAGGGTGGAGGTTGCTTCAATAGACCATGAATATTCATCTTGCATGTCTGGTCAGTTTTGATCACTCAGCTCTTTTCAAGGCAATTCCTATCAAGCTTCATGAGTGCCTGAAACAGGTTTTGGCAATAAGAAAGCGAAGAAAAAAAAAACGATGCTAAAAGGAATTGACAGGCAATAGGGTTAGAGATCCTGCCCAAATCTGATCTTGCAAATAACCAACCTGAAATTAAGTAATTAATCTGTGAAGGTCCTTGATAACTAATGTGGTAATGCTAAAGTATATTCCCTGTTAATTGTCCAGAAGAAAAAAGCCCAAATAGACAAAAATCGATGCCCAAAGCCTGCAAGAAATGAGGAAGAGATTCATGTTGTTTCCATTTAATGAAATGACAGAAAGATTAGAAAATGCCAAGAGCCCCTTTTTTGTTGCTCCACAGGACCAGCTTTGGGCTAGACACCGGTCCAAAATTCTGATTCCTATGTGGGTTTTCAAACTCCTGCCACAAAGTGCCAGTGGTGCTGAAACCAGCTCATGAGGGCAACTGGGGACAGTTCAAGCAGGGAGTCCAGCGACCTGTGTTTTGCCTTTGGTGCTGGTGACACTTTTCTCTTCAAACCAATTGTGACTGTAGAAGATTAAATACAGCAAAAAAATTGCAAGACAAGCTTTAGCAGGCACTGCATTTTGGCAATTGTTCTTTTCTTCCTAATATTTCATTTCAACTGTCTCATGATGCACCACTCTTTTCATGAAAGTAGCCCTCCAACGCAAGCAGGTGATGCAAGCTGAGAATGTCAAACAGGATTTGCATGGCACACATTGTGAAATGTTTTACAGATACCAAGAGAAAGGTTTATTGCTGCTCATTCATGTAATACATCATCATAAGTATTTCTAGAAGATTATATACAGGGGTCAGATTAAGAAATTCTCTCTGAGGTACCATTGTATGTTAAATTAGAGCACTTCATGCAATGTAACATGTTAAGTCAAACTCAAATATTTGGGAGGACAGTGAAATATGAACAAAACCAAGTACAACTATATGTCAAAATATGTGTGGAGAAAAACACTGCTTAGGATTTGTACAGTAAATAACCTAGTCCTATGTGACTTTCCTTACTTAGATTCCAATCTGGCATACCTCACCTGAGTTCAGGCAGGTTATTTGTGCTTGTCTTCAAGTCTGTGCTAGACCAATGGCGCCCTGGCCTGTATCAGCAATAGTGTGGCCAGCAGGACCAGGGCACTGATTGTTCCCCTGCTCTTGGTGCTGGTGAGGCCACACCTTGAATCCTGTGTTCAGTTCTGGGTCTATCACTATAAGAAGGACTCTGAGGTGCTGGAGCAGGTCCAGACAAGGGCAATGGAGCTGGGGAAGGGTCTGGAGCACAAGTCCTATGAGGAGTGGCTGAGGGAGTTGGGGTTGTTCAGCCTGGAGAAAAGGAGGCCCAGGAGTGATCTTATCACTCTCTACAACTGCCTAAAAGGAGGTTTAGCAAGGTGGGGGTTGGTCTCTTCTCCCTGGAAACCAGCAACAGGATGAGAGGACAAAGCCTCAAGCTGCCCCAGGGGAAGTTCAGGTTGGATATCAGGAAGAATTTCTTCACGGAAAGGGTGATAAAGCATTGGAACAGACTGCCCATTGGAAGTGATTGAGTCCCCATCCCTGGAGGTATTTAAAAGATGTGTAGATGTGGCACTTAGGGACATGGTTTAGTGATGGCCTTGGCAGTGCTGGGTTAATGGTAGGACTCGATGATTTTAGAGTCTTTTCCAACCTAAACAATTCTATGGTTCTCTAAGGATCAGCCTTGCACTGTTCATCCAAAAAAAGAACAGTTTCAACTTCTCAAAGGATTCATTTTCTTGACATAATAGCACAGTGATACTGCTTGAATTTTAAACGAAGAAATGGGCTTTTGCACTTCTGTCATTGATGCTCACAGATGGACACAACTCAGTGTTTCAGAGGTTAATCTAAGAACTTGGATTAAGTGACCTGAACTGTCATTAATCATGCAGTAGTCACCTTCCAGAAAACCCTCTCCTTCATGGTCCTCTGCCGAGTTCCAGGGATGGTCACCCTGCCAGCCCAGCTCCAAGCGCTCCTAAGTGCACTCCTCGATGCCTCTTTCTAACTCACTGAAACTGGAAGGATGTCCCTCAGTCTCTTGCTGGTTTTCTGACTGCTGCGCGATTTGCAATGCCTCGTGCTAGTTTGCCTTAGGGTTAAATGTGTCTATCCTGGGAAACGACACTGTGTTATGGCATGTGGCATCTAACACAAGGCTGAAAAGAAACCCAGGATCCCCTAACCCTCTGGGGACATGAATGCTTGTGCAATTATGTTGACATAATACAGAGGTGGTTTGGGTTCACTTTTTCAGCTGGAAAATGTTCATTTTAAAGGAATTAAAGAGAGGGCCTTTAAGCATTGGAAGGGGATGAGATTGCTACCTCTGGAGGAATAAGAATAGTTTTGTGGGGTGTTTGGTCTGGGGGCAAGGCTGCTTGCCAGGGAAGCATTGGGGTGGGGTAATGAGAGGACAGCCAGCTCTTCTTGTGGGTGGTGACCCCATACTCCATGACACTGAGCTGCAGCCTGAAGACTGTGGTCTGAGGGACTGGGGACCATGCTCGGGATCATGCATCTTCTGAACACAATCAAAATCTCCCCTAGATGAAGTGATCTGAATGTGGTTGTCACCACTGGATGAGAAGAGACCAGCAAGCCATAGGTATTTTAGTGATAATGAAGATGCTTCCCAGCATCACCACTGTTATTTCTTCCTTTCCCTAGAGGATCTGAGGCCAAAAAATTTTAATCTCCTGATCACAGCCTCACATGGGAGCTAGCCAAAAGCAGTCTCTAACTACACAGCCCTTTGCCAACACACTGCCACTTGAGTACAGATAAGTCCCCAGTCCAGTTCAATTAGTGCTTCTCTGATCAGAGAGAAGTCCCATCGAGTCTTTTAACATGCAATTATACTTTGAAAGGTCACTCTGGGAAAACTGTGCCATGAGGCTCCATGTTTATTGACTCCCTTCCCTGAGCAATTTGCTCAGTTCACATGTAATGAAAAAAAGCTGTTCTTGGCTGCTGCCCAACCTGACTGGTCTAAAAGCCAAGCTGTGTCAGCCTTCTGCCAGGGCATTATCACCACAACTAAAGGTTGCTCCAGAAAAACTTCTTGACCTAGGAGTGTCTTTTTCCTGTCACCTTTGCATTTGGACATGTTACCATAATTCCCATTTACCATAATCACTATCAGCATTCCCCATTCTTGTGTTGAGCTGCTGATGAAGTCCACTAGTCCTTGTACCCAAATTACATTTTGGTATCATTTGTCCCACTGTCAATTTGCAAAGTAGCTTCTAACTTAGCAGTGATGGTTCAGACCTGTCTCTAGAACTGGCTGTTGTGTCTGCTCAAGGCAAACAAAAGAGGAGAACGAAGTTTGTTTTGTTAGACAGAATATCAGCCTTGTAGGTGGGTGCAATCTGTAGGGTTAATTTAGCTCCAGGATGGGCAGCTGACCCACCATGGCTGAGCAAGTGTCTTAACCTGGCAAAGCAGTGGGATTATTATGGCGTGATGGCTTCTGATGCTTGTGCCTGTGCTGGCTTGTGCTGTCGTCAGACCTCACAGCAAGTGCAGTGTGAATGTAGCTGCTTTACAGGTCTGGGGCTGGGAAGGATCATTCTGATCTCATGGCCAGATGGTGCAGAGGGGGTTTCTGCAGCAAGTCTGCACCTAGGGAAGTATCATTAAGTCTGGAGAAGAGCTACATTGTGCCTATAGAGGAAAGCAGTCATGTCACTGAGGAACTGAGAGCCCAGAGTGCCGCCCATCTCCCCTGCCAGCCTTTGAGGCCAAATGGGAAGTGCAACTACCACTGCATATGGAAACTTCATAAGTCATGGCAGGGCTTTCACTTAGGCTGAAGTTTGAGTGAAGATGAGTGTGTTTTGCAGGGATAAATCCTCTGACATGTGGAAACGTGACGTTATGGCTTGTATACAAAGATTGCTCTGTATTTGAGTCTGTCCTCTTGGGTGTTTCTCTCTGTGCACAGCCATGGGCCCTCCAGGATGAACACCCCTGTGGTGCTTCATTGCAGGCCTCAGTGCCTGAAGTTCTCCACGGCTGATGATTCAGCTCTGGTTTATCCAGGTTTCCAGTGGAGAGAAGAACAATCAGGAGGCATGGGTGAGGTGTGATCCAGCACACACTGTATGATTACATGCTTGCCCTCAGTACACTAAGGACAAAACTCATGCAGAAATACTTTTTCAACACAACTTCTCACCACCAACATATGTCAGTCCTGCACAATAGGCTGTAAGGCCGATGAGTTTGCCATAATCCAAAGCCTGGCTGTCGGCATCAGCATCAGCCAGTGCAGACATGCACTGCTGGAGGGCCCAGGTTTAATCTTCACTGGTTTTCAGTGTGGGAGTTTATCACACACAGTCACAGTACAATTGCAACAACAATTTACAGTCTGCCTGGAATCCAGCCAGTCCTCCTCAGACCTGGGGCTGTCCCTGTCTTCTGCCAATCCAGCAGAGGAGTTGCGTGGAGGCTTATCCACAGGAAGCTGGATAAAACTCCTTGGCAGCTCTCACACTGGTCACACCATCCAGTGGATATTTATACTCTTTTTTTTTGCAGTCCTGATTAAGTATTTCTTTGCAAAAGCTCTGAAAGTGACAGAGCAGTAGCTGTGACATGCCGAAGTTCAACCTTCTCTGCCTCCTGGAATTCCTTTTCCAAGGACACATGCCACAGGAAACTGCTGCCCAGAGGCAACAGCAATATATTTCTGTTTCACTCAGGACTCCTGTAGCTGATTTTTTTTCGTTCAGCATTTCTTTGACTAATCAGGGTAGCCCTGAGACTGTCACTCTTCTGGATATCTCCTTCCACATCTCAATTAGGCAAAAACACAGGCCTCTCCTGAAGCTCACTTTAAGTAATGAGCTGTTTCAGTATCAGCTGCTAGTTTTAAAGATGTTATCAGCCCTCACTGTGTTATTATTTTACGTTAGTATACTATACAATTATTCATATCTGTTACTGTAGTTCCCAGAGATCTCTCTGTGGATCAGAACTGTACTGTGGAAGTTGCAGTAGCACCTAGCCATGTTTTGTAGTCTATTGCCATTGTCAGAAGCCGGAGAGGAACCCGTATCCTGAAATAGGAAATATCTGATGGAGATAAGAACGGGCCTAATGTCTGTGATGTGCCAGAGCCTGTTTTAATTCTCAAAGCTAAGGGAGGAACTCATATTGACTTTGGCTGCTGTTATACTGAACCACTCTAGAATGGTAGCATCCAGTTTTGTGGCCCAGCCATTTGCCACAGTTTGTTAGGAAAGACCCAGACTGATCCCTGTGGGTCCTGCTGTGAAAGGCAGAGGCAAAGACGTAAGGCTTGCTGCATCCCTTCCATGCACTCACGCAGAGGAGCCTTGCAGAGTCTCCGTGGAGCCTTGCTGTCTCATGCCCTGAAACCATCTCAGCCCAAAAGTCGATATTCGTAGATACTTAGAGAACAGTCTCAGAGTCATCAAAGGCTTCAAGCCAGCTGCTTGGCAGCTGTTATCTTCAGTGGTTGAAGCAGAGATTGCAACATGAAAAAATCTCTACATAGGCTATGCTCGCCAGTCTGGATTCACCTTGAACAGGTAGGAGATGAGGTGCTTTCTCCACAGTCTGCTCGGCAGGCAGTCTGGTCGGAAAACAAAGATCCTTTCCAGACTTGTTTCATACATGACAGTGTTTGCTTTACTTTTTTAAGTGGTCTCGTTTAGCAGAGAAACAAAGAATATCTGAGTTTTTCTTGAACTCAAGCCAATAGGACCTGGCTGGCAGTGAAATATCTCTTGCTATGCAGACATCCAGTCTCAGCAATAAAAAAAGTGCTTTTCAGATCACCTGGAAACTCTGACCTAAATCTCATGTTTGCATTTGAATAAGCTTATTTCTTTGTCTAAAAGCTCTGATTTTTCAGTCTGTACTGCATGGATGTTGAAGCACTTCATCACTGTTGCTATGAAAGTTCAACGCCATTTATCTTCAATAAGGTTACTTGATGCAATTTCTAACAGCAAGAACCTCTCTGTCCTGGAGCTTTCTACAAGATTAAGTGATGTATTCAGATAGGCAATATCTCAGGAGGATTTTCCCTACTTGGAAGACAAAGCTCATTCTGGTTGAAGGACAGCAAGCTTTGCAATTGGTGTTTCCCATTTGCCTTCCACTACAGTTTGTTAGTCTCTTTCTTGGAGCCTGGCATCCTCTTGTGAAAGTACTGTGAGAAGAGCCATCTTTGCAGTGGAAGTTAGTCCTCATCCTTCCCCTGAAGATGATCACTCTTTGCTAATCCTTCACACATATTTTCTGGAGTGGCAGAGCCCAAAGAGAGATATGAAAGCTGTGCATTAGTCTATTGCCTGTGTGGAGAGAGAAAGAATGAGTGCTTGTAGTCCTAGCCAGGGGTATGAGGTAGAGGTTTAACACGATGTTCTGCCAAAGACTTTTTGTGTGGTTTTCAGCAAGTACTTTCCTGTCCTGGTGGAAGCTATGCAGGTGAAAGACAGCAAAACTCTCATGTGTGAGGACTTGGAAGAATCATTAGCAGCTCCAGGTAGCGGGGTACCCACCTAAGCCAAAGGAGCCATCGGGCAGGACTGGGGCTGGGTGTTTGCACTCACGATGCAGCATCATTGTGCAGGACCATTCACATGCAGACCCAGCTGATCTGATCACCTGCACTGCTCCAGAGACAAGGTTCCCAGAAGACCAGAGACCCTGCAGCCAGGTGGAAGGTGCTGATGTGAAGAGAAACGTCTCTACACAGAGCCTTAACTCCCACTGTTTGCTACACCAGGAGATCTGATCATTTTCCTGGCAGCCCCTGCTGTGACTGCACTCCAAGGGGTTCCTGTTGAGTAGTTTCTGTCTGGAGGATGAGCTCTGCCCTCAGCTCTATGTGCATGCCTCTGGAGCCTGCAGGGGCTGCCCTGTGCTACCCTGCTGTGAAACCCTCTCTGTTTCTGCAGGCTCATCTCTGCAGAAGATGAATCATATTTTTGTGTGAAGAGTTCTGGCGATGACACATGGCAATCTTTGTTTTCCGCCCTTCACTCTGATGGTGTGAGCAGGCTGAGTTTATTTGACTAAAAAAAAAAAAATTAAAAACTTATGCTTATGTCTGAACAGTTCAAAATCTGCAGCTCTTCCATGTGAGAAGGTGTTTCTGATTCAATTGCAGAAGAAGCACATCTGAGTGTTCTGACACTCTTCTCCAATCAAAGTGTTTTTCAGGTGTGTGTTGGGCTAGAAAAACAGATCAATCACCTATGCTACAGTATTGTCAATTGGATTTAGTAACTCTGATGCACAAAAGAGAGAGCCATGAAGTAGCACCCAGAAATTTATTGTGACTCATTTTGCAATGACCCTAACTTGTCCAGAATCTACCAACTCTTGTTCCTTCAGTAGTTTATTGCCCTGTATTCGTAAGGATGGTATTAAACAGAGGGTGTGATATCAAGTCCAGTGAGAGGAGGACTACTGCCCTACTTCTCAACAAGCCCTAAAGCCAGCACTGGCACAGCAAGATCCTTTGTCATCTTCAAGATGATGAGACTCAGGATGCTTCAGCTGATTTATAAGGAGTCATGGATATATGATGTGAGCTTAATTCATAATGGGATTGAGCTGAAAGCACTAATGCTGTTTTACTGCAGATCTGACATTAACATTCACACGGTGTCTGATGGATAGTGCAGAAGAACCAAAGTAGGTTTTCTAGTGGGTCTGGTAGTAATCCATCTGTCTCAGCCTGATGAAATTATTGTTGCAATTTACTAAACTAAGCACAAGAAAATCCATCTGTGAACAGAGATATACAAAAATCCTAAAAATAAAACCCCAAACCCAAAGCCAATATTTTGTCTATGTAAAAAAACCAAAAAACAACTGAAACCCTACCAAAACAAAGAGGGAACACCACTCTCAGGTAGTAGGAAAACAGAATTTTGCAACAGCTGCATAGCAATTTTGCAAGACCTCATTCTCTCCTTCACCATATGAAGGGTACTTCCTTACTTCAAAGAGATGTAAGGCTGTGTTCTTCACAGGAAGGCAGGAATTCAGATTTAATACATTGTAAAGATGCAAAATATTAGAGTGCAAAATTAGTTTTAGAAGCCCTGATTTCAGATCAAATTTAGGAAGCCCAGCTTCAGCTGCCTTTCAACCATAAGCAGAGCTGTAAAAAGTGTTATACCATGAGCACTGAAAGAATGTGTGCAAACTGAATTTCATTGTTGATCCTACTTGCCAGTATTTTAGGATTTATGTCCTACCATGCAGAATATTTGCTTCACCTTTGCTTTATGGCAGTATGAGGTTGCTCATAGGCTTTGAATTATGACAGAATTAGAATGTCTTCTATGGTAGAAAGTCCTTAAATATAGCTTAAAACATTTGCACTTCATGTTGAGACGCTTATGAAAGCTGGATTTAGGCAACCATATCTCATTTCTCCCCAAAATATGTCCTCCTTTTCTTTACTGGGAGTCTTACTGGACAGATTTTCATCAGTACTCCAATGTATCTGAAATCCCTGCCAGAGCTGGGTCTTTGCAGACATGGAGAAAGCTGGTAAAGGAGGTTGCTTGCTTGGCTTCAGAAAGCAGTGAGAACAATTTAAACAATGGCATCCAGCAGGCACAAGTGTGAGAAGGCAAGAAGTGCCATGGGCTCTGCAAGTCCAAGGGTGAAACCAGAGTTAAGGGCTTGAGAATGAGCTGAGAAAGGCAACTATCAGATGAGGGGAGAAGACTGAAAAGGAAAGGGAAAGGCTGAACTGTTGGTGTGGTCACAAGAAAGCGCTGGGAGAAGAACACATGGGATGCGGGGAAGGTTATGTTGGGGACGTCACATTTCCACTACGCCTCCTTCAAAACTGGGGTGCTGGCAAGAGATGGAGATACCCATTTCAGAGAGCTGGTACTGTCACGCTCATCCTGCCAGAAATACACTGGTCCCTTGTCAAGGACCATGCCCCAAAATACCTACATTTCAGTAGATACTTCAAGAAAAAAAGGTACCAACTAACAAGAAGTAAATAGACTGAAAAAATGAATAACTAAGGAATATATCTCCCCCTAGAACTTGTGGTCAGGCAACAAAAAGCATCATTACATTTGGTCTCTACCCCAGTGTATGAAGAGCTCAGGAAGTTTAAAATAGATGAACTGGTTTTATTGAGGTTTTATTGCTTTTGCTTTGTTTTAATTCAGCAGGCAGAATAATTGTTAGAGGAGCTGGAGAAGCCAGTTTCAGTTCACAAAAACACCAATGATTTATTTATTGCTATCATTTAGGGAAAGGGCAGCATTTGCTGGTCCTGAATATTTAACATTGCAGGGAACAGCCAGCCGCTCTGAAGCCAGCATGTTCCAGTGAGGTGCTAAAAATCAGTATGCCACCCTCGGCCCCCTAAATTCAGAGCTGGGAAGCTATGCTCCAGTGCATTCTTACAGGAACTGAGACTTCCTCAGACCTCAGCTTCTGTGGTCAGGAGCAGCCTGTTGAAGAGACCCTCACCCTTCTCTGACCTGCTATGAAAGTCCAGGTAAGGAGGCGAGGTGCATCTATGCCTCAAAGACATTTACCTGCATGGCATTCATCTCAGGAACACTGCAATTCATTTTACTTCATGCATCATTTATAGTAATTCTCAGGAGAGCAACGGGTGGGAGAGATGAGCATCAGTGTTTTTGCCTACCCAAAGCTAGAGTGAGATGCATTTTGAAACACTGAATGACTGTTCTTAGCTTGTTCCCTGCCCCCCCC
>VWZW01003899.1:1244192-1323574 GCA_013397115.1 Edolisoma coerulescens | reverse complement strand
CTCAAACTATGAGCCTCAGTCTCTCTAGTTACTAACTGACCCAACCCACCAGATGTTTCTTGAAAAAGCATTCAGGAGCAGCCAGACCACAGCCACACACAGGCAGAAGGGAAAACAGGAAAAGATAGTTTCCCATGCTTCTCATGTGTCACACTATCTGTTGAGCCCCCTGCTTTAACACGTCACCTGCTGCAGTGGGATTTCACCACTGCTGTCGGCTGTGGAGGAAACAGGCCTGACTGCAGATGGGAATGAGTGACAGGAGACGGCCAGAACCTGCCTCCAGTTCTCCCCCAAGGAGCCATCCAAGGGATAAGCTCTTAGAGAAGCCTGTGTCTTTTTGTGACCATTGCTGTTTGTGAAACACCCTCGGGAGAAGAAAGTGACGGTCACCCCTCACCCTTCCCCCTGCAAGGTGTATGGAAGGGAAAAAACATTGAGGTTTTTTTTAAAGGAATGCATTTCAAATCTCATAGCCAATTTGCAAACAGCCATTCTGTCTATATTGCTTTAAATCAATGCTTAGCAGCACAAACTGAGGGTCTAACTGGCACAGAATTCAATAGCAAGATCAGTACCCAGCTTAGGACCCTTCCTATACTTTATTATCTGAAAATCTCTTTTTGAATGCTTAAGGAAATAGCAACTAAAAAGATGAATGCCCCAATGGCTGGGTATTGTTATATCCATCCTGTGGCCAGACCGTCTAGCAACGTCTCCCTGCTGTTAATGATACAAGAATGAGATTTAACCATGCTCACAGTGACCACCCACTAGCTGTCATTCCTGATTTAACGCAGGATGAGGCTTCCCAGCCCCCTGCTCAGCAGAGGGGGTGACTTTTTATTCTAAGCTTTCAGTGTTTGGGTGGTGAAGCTGTTTCCTCAGAAGCTGAAGGGAGATCAGAAGCTCTCGCAAGGCTTGGTTGTGCCCACAGCATAAGAGTTAAATCACTCTAATGGAAAATATGGAAAACCTGGGTGCTCTTGTCCCTTAGTGGAATATTTGACCTTTCATTAGGCACAGGGGCCTCTGGTCAATTAGGCAGGCAACGAAGGAAATGTATTTGCATAGCATGGTCAGACCAAAGGTTTCTGCGAGTCACCCTGGGGCCACCTTTCATTAACAAGTGTTGTTTCCAGTGCTGCTGGAGGGAGACAATAAATTGATAAGCCTCTTTAAAATTTCTCATAAAATTGTATTAGCAAAATGGTAAATACATGACACAGGGACCGTAACCACGAGATGTTTACATAATGCCCACTGTGGACAAGTACTAAATACCATAAAAGACCTGAGACCCCCCCCAAAAAGTCCGTGAGTTCTGGCTCTCAGAAGGCAGCTAGAGCACCATTGTTGTTGCTGTTGTTCCTCCTCCTCTTCCTCCTCCCCCTCACATTTCAGCTTCGGAGCTGTGAACTTTGCTGGTGGTTATTGCAATTCCTATTGCTAGGCTTCCGTTGTCAGAAAAGAGTTGAGCCAGGGAAGTGTTCAGCACAAGGCAATCCCCGTCTGAAATGACAGAGTCAACACACTCCAGTATCGACCTGGGGGTCGCCTCCCACTTGAGGCGCCTCTGGTTCCTGTTGAGCTCCAGCCGGTAGGTGAAGTTGTCGGCTTGGGTGGGCGTGCCGATCAGCATCATCGTGGCGAAGAACTGGGGGTGGCCCTCATACTTCTCCTGCTTCCTGAGGACCAGCAAAAACTGGTGGCCAAGGCAAGAGTGCATGATGATCCAGTCTGTGGGTGCGGGCAGGTGCATGTCTGTGGCCAGGAAGACAATCTCTGCGCCCTGAAGGATGTTGATGCAGTGGGTCTGCCTCAAGTGGGACACCACCACCTCCAGGTGCCCTTCCCATGGGCAGGAGAAGAGCGGGCATGTGCAGGGAACCAGCTGGGGGTCGTGCACCACTTCGTGGTGATGGCAGGGAGGAAGGATGCCTTGCTCTGTGGACGCCTGCACAGCTGCACAGCGGGTCGGTGCATACTACGGGAAGAGAGAAATTACGTGTGAGAGCAAGTGGACCAGAAAGCAGTGCAGATATGCAAGGTGCAGACCCCACAGACATCAGTCACCCATACTCCACCTAAAGCAGCATCAGTGGGAATGCAGGGAACTCAGCACTCGGGGGATCAGAGGCAGTCCTGACCTGGATCTGCACAGCAAAAGGAGATGGCAGTTGCCTTGCTCTCCAGGAGAAGAGACAAACTGTTCGCGTCATGATAAGTCACTTCAAATGAAAATGATGTATGTGTTTAAAGAGCGATTTCATTAGTTCAGGGGGAAAAATCTGATTAAAAGGAAAAAACAACCCAACAAAGCAAGGACAGCATGGGGCATTTTATATAGTTAAGACTCTTGCTGCTCAGAACAAGGGAATGAAATATGTATGGCATTATTATTCTTTAATGAAACATACGGGCAAATACAGGCATTTTTCCTGAAACAATAGGCTTTATTACATCCATAATTTGTGAAATAAATGTCAGTTTTTATTGTGTATGATACCGTCACTATTTTTTTGGCCAATGCATTTGTGCCTAATTGATGCCCTTACCACCATAAATCTTAAATTACTCTCAAAGGTGATTGGATAGCAAATTCAGGGCATTTTTATACTAAAGTAAATTTGGATTAAGGTAGGGCAGCTTGCTAAAAAGGCAGCAGCTCTTGCAGAAGAATTCCGCGTGAGGACTAAAAAGCAAACTGCTCTGCCTCTCTCAGGTGGATATTGTTGAAGGGAAATAAGTCTTACTCAGCCAAAAGTGCATTCACATGTAATGTTATTCAGGAAGAGTGATGTCTCTTCACAGTAACTATGTGCATAGACAAACCCTAAGGCACAGGCATGCTGGTCATGATTCATCTTACCCAATTTTAAGCATTTACTTCACCCACCCAAGTTGGAAACCTGGTTAGCTGGGACTGCCTCTGTAGCCTATAGAGTGAGGCAGCCCTTAGAGTGCAGGACTCAGATCTTAGCTGAAGTAGTTCACCTTCTAAAGGTGACACCAGCTGATGCCAGAGAGACTGAGATCCAGTCTGTCTAATTGTGCCTGAATTTTAGCTGTTTAAACATTTTTTCTCTCTGAGCTTGTCTTATAAGAGTACATGTCTTACATCCATTAATAGGAGTACATACATATATATGTACATTTTGCTTTAATATATGTCCTAGGAAGATTAATGTAATTCCCTAAATACCACCCCACATCCCCTCATTTTAATATATGTACCCAAAAGGACATGAACTACATTATAGTTCTAACATTTAACAGCTGTTCTCCTCCATGCCACATCCAAGTCATAGCAGATTTGGGATTTTTGAGCAGAGTATGGTTTATATAGGGGCAAGCACAATCCCATGTAACGGGTGGTAGATTTGCTGCAAAGGGTGCTTTGTCTTGTCTCATTATGGATAACATGAAAGCTTTCATTACAGCCTTGCTCTAAGCAGTTTTTCCCACCAGAACTTGTACATTTCTTTACAGGATGTTTTGGAAGGCAATCTCTTGGGTGAGCTGTCCTAACTCCCAGATGACCAGGGCTTCCTTGCCAACCAGGATGACAATTCCACCCATTCTCATTGTGTCAGTAGCTGCCAAAGGATGTGATGGACAGAGCAGGGTTCTGATTGCTGTTGCTGTGAAATTCTTGGTTCTTCCCAAGGCACTGGATGTCAAAGTGAGCTGTTTCTTCTTCCTCTGGCATTTGATATGAAGAATAATTGACTAGTTAAACCTTACTATTGAAACTGGCAGCTCTTTCTTTTGAAAATTATTACTTCAGTAGTACTGTTCTACTTTTCCCTTCCTCATATTTTATTTGTTTTGCTGTATAAAATTCAAGAATATAAACTTTCCAAGAAGATAATGAATTGAGGACAGATAAATGGCTATCATTGTCTGGGAAATAAAACAGGTCATTATAAACTAATCAAGGTTTGTGGCTTTAGCTGCCTGCTTATCGCAGTGGGATTACTGGTTCACGCTCAATTCTACATTAATTTTTGCATCCCATTAGGATGAAAGTTATGGTTAATTTAAACTCTTTTTGGTGAAGGAGGTTACTGCAATGGCAGATCGTACAAGCCTTTAAAAAAAAAAATCCCTGAAATGCTAATTGCCTCATAAAATGAATTTTAATCTCCCAATCTAATACAGTGGGTGTAAGCAATTACCTTCTCTCACCAAACTGTTAATGCAACATTAGTGATTATACTAATTAAAACTAATGAACTCATACTCACATGCTGATAAACCTCTCAACCACTCAACAAGTTCCAGCGTTCTATCAGTTTTATTTAACTCCCCTTTTGGAAGATGAATCTTAAATTAACCTCTTGACTAACATTCAAAATTAGGTTTTGAAATTTGAAGCTTTATAGACTGTGTATAATTCTTCTCCAAAGATTACCAGAGTCAGAGAAACCATTTCCACTGAGGATGTAATTGAATTTAGAAATGCATTCTCCTAATTTGAGAAGCATGGAGAGCAATGGTAGCTCATCCATCTAAACTGCATCCAAGGTAAGAAAATAAAAATATCTTCAAAAATCTCTTTATGACAAACATGTTTCTATGGCTCGGGAACTAGAAAATAAATTACAATGAGAAACTTATACAATATATCTTTCTTCTTTCCTAAACTTATGAATTTTTGTGTGTGCAAACATAATTGTGATTTCCCTTTCACATTTCTGAAATATTTCCATGAATCACTTCAACAAAGGATTTCTGGTCTAACTTTGTTCAGTTCAGGTTTATTGAAAATTCTGGAAACCCAGCACAAACCACATGATCTATTTTTATTCTCTGACTTGGTAAGAACCATCTTCAAATTTGGGCTTCTGAATTGTTCAACATTCCTGTTTCAAAATTCTAAATTTGTAGTATTTTGAAAGACACATTTAATAATTCCTTGTCACTGTAAAAAAAAAGTCTCAGAGAAAAATATTATTTTACATTTACTTTTGAGGTATGAGCATAACTATCGGGGTGTTTGTACTCTTCTTAGTCATTCATATGGCTGTGAACTGAAATGCCAAAATTGAAATGCAAAACAGACAAAAAATGGTCACCTTGAGTGTATTTAAGTGCTTGAATAAATATTTACGAACAGTTTTTCCATGTTTAATCTGCTCCAGTGTTTACTTTCTACCATTTATTGCCTGATTACCTAATAAAATTAGGTTTATTATATTGTTGTCAGTCCAGTATTATTCTCAATTATCTTTTAGCTTGTTGGCCAGTTTCAATCAAATTGAACCATGGGATGGAATTCTCAAATGCTTTAACTTTCAACCATTTCTGAGAGAAGAGGCACCAGGGTAGAGCAGTATGACCCTTTCATGTCTCCAGGGAGGAACAGCTTGCCACGTGGGCAGTATTACATTGACAGATAGGAGAGAACCTAAACAATGGCAGTTTGATCCCAAATGGATTATAGACACCAGAGAGCCCACATGAGACAGTGTCTTTATGAATAGGAGAAAAGGCTTCCGCCAGAGTGCTCCTCATTAGACGCAACATAATCCCACCACGAGGCACCAAACCGCAGGAAACCAGGCTCTGCTGCCCACAGAAAAATTTCTTTTTAATGATGCAGCTTGTTACAGAGCAGTTCTTTTTAAGAACAAGTAATTTGGCAAAGAGCAATTTATAAACACGCAGTGCTTTTCTTATGGAAAAAGCCCCCCAACCAAACCATGACTAGATTTGGACTGGAACACAGGTTTTCTGCTAAAAATGCAGCAAACTGCTTTAGATGTGACACATTTGATCTACCTTTGATGTCTGAGGAGTAGGTCCCTAACTCTGAAGACTATCAGCTCCTTTTACAGCCCATACAAAGCCCTGGAGTGCAATTCACTCTATTCCAAGAGGTGCTGAAGAAACATCCCCTGGACACCCTCTCTCCATGCAGACAGGACCCAACCCATCCTCAGGACAGATCCACAGAGGTTTTACTGATTTCTAGACAAGGAACAGAAGGATAACCTTATTTTAGACAGGAAAGAGCTGTACCCCTGTGGGCTTCTCCTGCTGCGCCAGAGACAATGCAGCCCATGGAGAGAGAAATGGGTGCCTGTTCATATGAGGGTGTAAATCCGTGTCTCCCTACCATCATTACAACTCCAATGATGTGACAGAAAATTCAGGGAAAGGATAAAGGGTAGATCCAAGAGTTAAAGATCTCCAAGAGGTAAGGAATGCACAAATACATACCTGAGTCTGCAGCTGCAAAGCTGAGGCACCCACCCACGAGACAGGGCTCTGCTATTGCTCCTCATGCTCTGAGGGACCTTTTATGTTTGAACTAATGAAGTCTTTAAATCAGCTATCATGAAAATAGTGGAAACACAGGCAGCAACCCGCTCTGCACCTCTGCTGGCTGAGCTCACGGCCCTGTGGGGTGCAGGCACTGGATATACCACCGTCCCTCAAGCCCTGCTTCCCTTCTGCACATTGGCACAGCTTCAGCAGAGAGAGCAAATGCAGCTGCTGCCCTGAGCAGCCAAGTGCCCTGCCATTGAAGTTCTGACTTAAAAATGGTGAATTTGTTCAAAATAAACAGTGCAGAGTGAGGGAGGGTTACAAGCAGTCCTCCCATCCTATGGGAGAGGGCCTGGACACTGATGACCTGAAGTATAAGGAGGGCAAGTACCACCACCACATTGTAAAAGAATAAACACTGCTCAGGTCTTCAGAGTAAAGGTTAAGTGTCACCTTTCAGCACTTTCCAATGTTCCTCGGTGTTATACTGGAAACCTGGGTGCCTCATTCATACTTTTACTTACTGTAATGCACATAATGTGCAAAAATCAGCCTTTCACATCCCTGTGAACAACATCAATGCGTGCCCAGAACACCACAAGGAAGGAGGACAGGGACTGGTTCACTGCTCAGTAAATAAGGGTTTCTGACAGGAAAGCAGGTGCTGCAAATAATCATCCTTCTCCAGACAGTTCACACCCGTGCAACTGCTCTTTCTCCAGTGGTCACACACACTTTGCAAACACTCATTAATTCACCCATTTGCTGGGGTCTTTGCTTGGGGCAGTCAGTGGTGTGGTCTGAAGTCCATCACAGTTGGGCTTTTGAGCAGGGCCACATTGAAAACTGCAAAGATGAAAATAAAGCCACTGGACATGCCAGCCAGCCGAAATCAGAGGACAGTGCTCCCTCTCTACCCCTGTCCAACCTTAGCGCACCCTGAGACACTGCAAACTAATCCTCCTCCCAAGAGGAAACTACTCCTTCTATGTATCCAAACTCTTTCCTCTTCATCCACAGCTGTCTTGGCTGGGTTATGGGAATTACAATGGCAGTATTATTTCTCACTTTAGAGTCAAAGAATTTAGGCATGGAGAGATTAAATATCTAAGTGTACTGACCATATTTTGTTGTCCAGCTTGTATCACCCAACACCTAATTTTTCATAGTAGAATTGCCTCCTAGCGCACTTGATATTTTCAAAATCCAGCCTCCATTAACCTCGGATGCAGCTACAAGTGATTTGGACTACCTGAAAATCAGGTGTGAGGCTTTGGCAACATGGGCTTCCTCACAGCTGCAGGAACTCCTTAACAACTGGCCATTATTTACCTCATCTCCTCCACCACCCTGCCTGTGGCAAGGAGCAACAAGAGATGCAGTCACCCTGTAGGTAGGTAAGCAACTGGAAATGAGCCGTGAGAACTCGGTGGATTTTTGACCTAAAGATTTCTGCAGACAAGGAGGGACCCAGGCCTGCAGCTGTGGAATTGCTTTGAGTGAGAAACTTCCAGGGTTTTCAGTAACTTCCAGCAAGCATGGCTACTTTCAGGGTTTCTGCTGAAACAAATTGGCATTTTCTTGCCAGTGAAGTGTGCCATTTATTCCGTTTTCTTACTGTCTTCCTCCTCTTTCTTGGCTTCTCAGGGACTGACTGCCTCTTCTCATCTGTATGGAAACTGCCTCCAATAATTTTCTAATCCTCGGCTTCTTTCTGCCTCACAAAAGCTTTGCCACCCACTAACATCCACCTCCACATTACTTACACCCACCTCACAGGGACAGAAGCTCAAAAGAACTATAAAGGTGACATGAAGAAAGTAGCGAGTCTTTTAATCCTGGTCTTCATTTAATTTATCTTCTGCTCTTTTTTAATATGCTAATGAGATTTTTTAAATCTTTCAGATGAAAGAAAAGAGAAGAAAAAAACCCCAACCCCCTCAACCTATTTTGTCAAAAGCTGTACTTTCATATCTGAAATTAAGAAATCCAAGCTTGGGCTCATGTTGGGGATTTATTTAAAATTTTAATTACACAAAATCCTGTTCATTATGAATGCATCAGTTGAATTTCTTAAGTACTGAATATTAGTTGCAGCTTTGGCAGAGGAAGGGTTTGTTTTCCGTACTATCAAATGGCAGTGAGAGGACAACTTCAAGCTCATTTTACTAATCTCACTTTGCAACATAATCAGGCGTGACTTGGTGACACAGCACACGGGATGTGTTAATGGCTGTCCTCATGCTAATTACACACCTCTGAGTATGCAGAGAAAATACAGCTTTAGTATATGTCCATGCTCTACCACACACTTCTCTCTATCAGATGACCCTGAATTTTAGATGAAGCCACAAATATATAGAGGTATTTTGGGAAAAAAAGATTGGGTTTTTTGGTAGATCTAGCAAATCTATGATTCAGCATTTTAAATGTATCCCAGATGGAAAGTGAGATGTTATTCTCAAATTAAATCCCCTTTCTTTCTTTTCAAAAATCATTTTTTTCAGCATTAACTGTCATGCACTCTTCAAGTGCAAGCAAAAAACTTCAAGAATCTTGACCTTCTTCAGTATATTGAAAACAATGTAATTATAATGGAATATGAACAGGATCCACATTAAAACATTTCAGTCCATAGATGCTTTCTGAGAGACACCCATGTGGACACCGGTAGGGTGGAGCAAGGTCATGCTCTCCAGCTCTCCTATTTCAAAACTAAGTTTGATGAACCCTTCCAAGCCCAGATGGACACCAAAACTTCCTGTGTTTCAAACTGAAGGGAGATGCACCACCTTGCTGACCCTCAGCCAAAGCTGCAGCAGGGTGATGGACACACAGGAAAATGGTCCCAATTTAGCTGCGGTGTTTGATGGATCTCACCTGAGATCACTTTCCGTGCTTTCTTTGAGAAATGAAATACACTGCGTAGATACAGGCAGAACTGTGTGCACGGACAGTTCCTGTGGAGCATCTGGCAGTTACTTGCTAGTCAAAATAAAAAGCTAGGCTGGAGGGTAGGATGTGCCCTTGGGACCTGATTTGCAGCTTGTATTCTCTCTGCTGCATTTCAGGGCTGGGCACAGTGCAGTGACAGCAAACCATAGCACAGTGTATCTGAGGCTGCATTGCAACTGCTGATGCACTGGGGCATGCAGACATTTATCATCTTCTCTTCGGACTAGAAGAAGATTTTACGCCTTAATTTAAGCAAGGGTGATGCCTCTAAACGCCACCCCCTTTGACCACACAAGGCAAGCATCGGAAGCTAAGGCACACACTATCAGCTCTTTCTCCAGAAGGGCAGGGTGCAACCACTGTTTATCAGCAGCTTGCTCATGAGGCACTGCTGATCCTGGCTCTGGGTGAGGGCGTGAGCAGCCCGCATATGTACAAAAGAGATAATCAAAAATGCAGAGTTATCTGAAGATTTGATTCATCGTTTATCCACTTTGTATTTTGGATAAAGCCTGTTCACAAAATGCAAAACCATTATAGGCTTTAATTAAAAGCAAAGTGATAAAGCACTTCCAAGCTGCATCTGCTCTGTCTGATAGGGAAGGTAGAGTTCACAAGAGCCCTCTATCTGACCTGTTGATTTTGTGGTTTGCATTCACACTGAAAAAGAAATTAATATGGAGAGAATGAAAAAAAGAAAAAAAAGAAGAAACGATTACCCACTGTGCTCATAAACTTAGCAGTTCAGACTGCCTCTAAATAACTCATCATCTGATATTCATTTACAAGTTACTACAGTAACAGCGTGTCTCCAAGAGAAGCAGATTTGCTGCTGTCATCTGAGATAATTAGACCAAATCTACCCTGAGACAATCGAAATTCTCCCCTTCCATCAGACAATCTCCAGCTATCACAATTACATGACGTGTAAATCCATTAACTGCTTATTCAGAGATGCACCCCAGGAGTGCCAAAGGATGGCGCAAACATTACCGGTCTTCTGGAAGGAGAGAAGGGATGAGGTCGTGGTTGTTGAGCAAGCCTGCTGCCTCTGTTGGTGGGACCAGTGTCTCCAATCACATCTGTGCACCCCTTCTGGCCAAGGATTTGCTCTGTGGTCTATGTCACATTGCTCTGACAATTGTCACAGGGCAATATGCAGCTAAACCTGTTCCAGACCAGTCACAGTGGAGTGGAGATGCTGGGCTGGGGTAGGCAGGTGTAGTGAGGAGGGAGCACACGGCTCTCGGTGCTGCCAACCCAGTCTCCCTGTCCTGTCTCCCAGGCTCTGCCTGTGCCTACACCTCTGCAGCAGTCACTGAGCAATGTACGAGCCATAAAACACCCCACATTTTTAGTTAAGACTTCCTCCTGAGAGCTGTTTCTGAGGAAATGCAAGGGTGTCTTAAAGTCAAGCCTGTTTCCCTCTTGCTGAGGCACTGCTGGTTCCAGAAAGCAATGGGCATCTCAAACCCATCCACAATGGCCTGATGTGGTGGGGGTCATGCTCAGGTTATAGCAGAGGGGAAAATAAATTGTTTCTAGCTCAGAGTAACTCTCTGTTCCCCTACACACCTCTGCCCCTTCTCCACTAGTGACTTTCAGCTTGCCCTTGCTCTGGGTACCTTGCAATGTGAATGTGGCACTGAAAGAAAAGTCTCCCTGTTACAAGACAACTTAAAATTCATCTTTATTCCACTGTCAGATGAAAGTGTGTCTTGGGTTTGTGTAGTCAGGCTTAAGAAAGGGGAAAAAACCACAAAACAACCCAGAAAATCCATGTGAGCTGTTAGCTTTGGACATGAAAAACAAACGGCAAGTCTGGGTAAATTAATTTAGTTTGTGAAATGTATGCAAATGCTTCACTGATATATTCTTTGCAGTAAGGAAAGGGGCATTTCTCTGGGAACATTTGGCTTGTTTCTCAATTACTTCTTTTAATTTTGTGCAAATCATAGCCTGTTCCTTCTTCATCCTCCCCCTCAAATTCTCAAAGAATAGTTCTTCTAGAAGTTTTCTTCACGTGGGGACGATGCAGGTAGAAAGAAAGACTAGAAAAGGAGGCTCAGCTTAACCAGAGAAGGCAATGTTCCATCGCTATTAATAGAGTGAAAGTTTGAAGGGTTTTGTTAAAAAAAACCCCATAAAACACAAAACCAAAATCCACAGCAATCTTCTAAGTTAACATTCCTGCTCACAGAAACCTACTGCCTATCCTGTCCAGGAGAGGTTGAGTCAGTCAGCCTCTGTGCTGTGCCTCCTGCGGCACTGCTGTTTTTGGGGGGAATGCCCTGGCATCCCCTAGCCTGCTGGCACCTGCCTTCTGACCTCGTGTGCCAAGAGCAAGAGGGAGTGTAGGACCACAGAACCACAGAAGGTTTGGGGTAGAAGGGACCTTTGAAGATTATCTAGTCCCAATGCCCTGCCATGGACAGTGACATCTGTCACTAGACCAGGTTTCTCAAAGTCCCATCCAAACTGGCCATCAATAATTCCAGGGATGGAGTATCCCCACAGCTTCTCTGGGCAGCCTGTTCCGCTGTCTCACTATCCTCACAGTAAAGATTATCTTCATTATGTCTAATCTAAACTTGCTCTCCTTCAGTTTAGAACTCTTATTTCTCGTCCTGTTACTACAGGCCTTGGTGAAAACTGTCTCTCCATCTCTTTTATCAGCCCCCTTTATAAACTGAAAAGATGCAAAGATGCAATCAGATCTCCCTGGAGCATTCTCTTCTCCAACCCTAAACTCTCTCAGCCTGTCTTCACAGGAGAATTGCTCCAGCCCTCTGATCACCTTCATGGCCCTCCTTTGGATCTGCTCTGACAGGTTCACATCCTTCTTGCGCTGGGAATCCCCAGGACGGGATGCAGTATTCCAGGTAGGGTTTCACAAGAGTGGAGTAGATGGGCAGAATCACCTCTTCTGACCTGCTGGTCACGTTTATGTTTATACAGACCAGGATATGGTCAGCTTTCTGGGCTGCAAGTGCATATTGCTGAGTCATACCTAATTTTATATGGACAGGTACCCATGAGTCCTTTTCCACAGGACTGCTCCAAACCCATCCACCACTCAACCTGTATTGATACATGGGACTGACCTGACCCAGGTGCAGGGCCTTACAATTGAATTTAATGAGATTCACAAGCCTGTCAAGGTCCCTTTGGATAACAAAAGTGAATCAATGGCACCACTCAGCTTGATGTCATCTGCAGACTTGCTGAGGGTGCACTGATCCCACTGCCTACATCATTGATGAAGATATTAAACAGTATTGGTTCCAGTATGGACCCCTGTGGGACACACCAGTCATTACTGGTTTCCACTTGGATATTGAGCCATTGACTGTTCCTCTTTGGATGCTGCCATCCAGTCAATTCCTTATCCATCTAACAGTCCATCCGTCAAACCCATACCTCTCTCCAACTTAGAGGTAAGGATATTGTGGGGGATTGTATCAAAACCCTTACAGAAACTGAAATAGATGGCAACCGTAGCTCTTCCCTTGTGTGCTAATGCAGTCACTCCATTGAAGAAAGCTACCAGAACAGTCAGGCATGATTTGTCTTTGGTGAAGCCATTTAGGCAGTCTCTAATCACATCCCTGTCTTCCACATGTTTTGACATCTTCCAGGAGGATTGGCTCTGTGATTTTACCAGGCGTTGAGGTGAGGCTGGCTGATTGGATATCACCAGGGAATGATGAGGTTGTTCATGGGGAAAACAGGCACAATCAGAGGTGAAAGACCCATTACCCAGCAGAGCTGCAGTCCCTAGAGTCTAGTTATTTTTAAAGTCAGAAATCCATTAGCATAGATTATGCAGCTCTGGCTGCAGCACCACAGGCTCTTTCTATCAGCTCTGGTATCTCTGGTTCTCCACTCTAAAATTTCCTACTTCAGTGCAAGTGTAGCACCAGGAAAAGGGGACAGAGGGCCACATTTCTTATTCAAAGCCATTCTCCCTCTTTAATGTCCCTCCTTACACCCTCACTTTTCTTGTGGGAAGATTTTATATTTTAACTTCAGCCAGGTCCTCCCCATGCAGGCAGCTTAAGACATGTTCTTATAAACTTGTCTGGCTGTAGAATACTCTATAACTTACACATCATAAAAGTGAATAATTTTACAACTATTCTGATACCCTTATGGGTTTTGAGGATTTGACAGTGCGGTAGATTTAAAAAATTTATTTTCAGCTTTCTATAGAGAGCTTCCTAGAGAGCTTTCTGTGTGACATGTTATTGAACAAGATGACAGACCACTCATTTCATCACTCTGAAGGTGTTTCAGCCTTTCCTTCCCAGGACAAACTTCTCTCCTCCTTCCCAAAGGGCTGCACAGAGGGAGCATGGTTTCTCAGGGGTGGGATGGAGGGAACATCTGCTCCCCATCTCTCACACTGAGAAGAGGTTGCCAGAGAGGGCAACAGCCTCAGTACCCTCTGAGGGTGCCCTCAGGCCACCGAGATGCCTGCTGCAACCCCTGCTCCCTGTTGGGATGTGACCCTTCAGTGAACAGCATGGCTTTCCTGCAAGGAGCTGCGTCAGTCGGGGTGAGCAATATATCCCTCTCTGGTTTCAAACAGGGCTGGGAGCGCTCCAGGCAGCCCTCCGGGATCAGGCTTAACAAGCAGGCATGGCTGTGTGGTGTTTTGTGCAGTCTGTCCAAAAGCATGAATAATGTGTGAAGTGACTGCAAGAGGGACACCCACACTCCCAGGAGGAACCACTCAAGTGTTTCTACAACTTCACCAGCAGCTTCTTGCTCAGTGAAGGCTGTTAGGCACCTTCATGCCCCTGTCAACAGAGCTTCCATCTGTTTTTAAACCCCTTCACTTCCCTCCTTTGCACCCTATAAGTATGCAGTGATGGCTTACCCTGTAATTTCCAAATCCACAGTGAGTCCATGCTAATTCAGAATAACATCTTTTAGACTCAAGGGGTTTGCAAAGACTTCAAGGATAAAGATAACAATATTCAGCAGGAGAAACACCCGTGACAAACAACTGGCTAAATTTTGGGCAGGATTTGTCTCATCTAAATGTATATGTCTGAAAGATCAACATGTTCAAATTTGACCTGCTCATCTGAAGCTCCCTTAATAACGGAGATAAGATGTACCTTCACAGGGAAATTCATCATCCCTATCTTGAACATGTCCATCTTCAGGGGGAGATGAAATTACCATGAGCACCTGCAGGAGATGTTCACTTCTCTTCCTTGGCTAGAAGTGGAGCTGGGGTGACTGGCCCACAAGTGGACATCAGGCTTGCAAAGTTTCACCATTTTCAGTATATCAAGAGAGTCACTCAGACTCTGAGTAGCAAGGGTGTCAGGACACAGCCACTGTGACTGTTTAATGGGTGATTATGAGCTGCCTATTTGCCTAATGCAGAAAATCCCTTGAGCTGACACATTTTCTTCCCAGCTAAGGGCTGGTCATCTTAATTTTCAGGCCTCTAGATTTAACAGTGAAATAAAACTAATTTACAGCTCTTGCCATTAGGAGGACAAATTTTCATCTCTGTCCTTCGGGTGAGAGGCACTATAACAAATGAGTGATTACTGACCCCTGATACCTATTAGAGACTGTAGCTGGGTCATCTCATTTGTTGTTTTAACACAAGAAATTAAGAGCCTAGCAGGGCTATGACAAAAATTGAATTGATAATGAGATGAACACTGCCTTTACCAGAGGCTCTTTCTAGAATCATACGCAGGAAAAGCTCACTGCCAACAGGACCTCGAGCCGTGGGCCCAAATTGTGGACCCTAGCAGGACTTTCCACTTGCACAGGTTTCCTCCCATTGCTACCTGGAAGTGCAATCTAGCTGCCACATGCTGGAATTCATAGAGACATAGGAGCAGTTAGCCATGTGCTTACTTGGCCCTTTCCCCTCTGTCATTGCCTGCAGCTAAATCGCCCACCAAAGAGGTTTTGAACCAAAAGGAAGTAAGTGCATTGGACAGTTTGCTCCCAACAGCAGCCACCGTGACAGACTCCTGTGTTCTCAGTCTGATGCTGATTGAAGACCAGTCCCTGCTGTCAAGTAACAAAGCTGGTCTCCATCAAAAGCATCCTCAGTGCAGGGAAACCAATAGCTTCCAAGTTTTAGGGGAAATATTGAAGAATGTCATGGATAACCTGACTTTGAGCTGTGAAGGCAAAATTAGACCCTAGCAAGTCTGCACAGTCTCAAGCTCAAGACACACATATTTGACTTCTTCTCAGACCCTCCTGCCCCTAGACAGATTGTGGGGCCATCACACCTGTGTGGCTCAGCACAACAGCACCCATCCTGGTCTGAGCCTGTGCTTCAGCTGCACCCTGGGTCAACCTTCTCTGATCCAACAGCATTGCTCTCCTCCCTGCAATCCATCCTGACTCTCCAGCCTTTCCCAATTGCGTGACATAGTGCCCTGGCCTTGTCTCATGTACTGAAGGAAAGAAAATTCTAATAATTTCCTGTCACTTAATCAACTAATAGTTAGTCATTAGTTGACTTGTTGTTCTTTTGTTGTTCCAGTCTTAAGATGGAAAACTGTCCCATTGTCTTTCGCCCCTACAGGTCTGTCTGCACTCTCTCACAGAGTAAATCTGCAGACACATCTCTACTTTGCTTTCCACATGAGCTTTCTCCCCATTTATTTCTGCTGCCTGTTTTACATGAAGATCTGCTTTAGCTTTCGGGCTTGCTCCAGCACCATTCGCTAAAATTATATCAAGTATTGATTGGTAACAGATATATTACAGGGCAATGCTATTGAGGATACATTAAGTAAATGGAGGAGCAGGCCCATGCTGCTTTCTTCCTTTCACCAGAATGGCAATCAGCAGCAGCAGAGCTGTACAGGGTCTGAAATAGCTATGGCTTGAACCAGCCAGAGATCATCCAAATTAATAGACTGTGGAGAAGACTCGGTGCTGTGTTAAATGCTGTGGGCCGGGTAGAGCCCTTGGGTACAGAGTACTTACATAGATGGTCTCGTGAAATGAGAATGGTTTAAGGAAAAAACCCTTGTAATTCAAGGCCCTCAGCATTCTGGTGATCTGCCTTACTGATCCATGTTTCATATTCACTTATTACTGCTCAATATTTAATTTCCTTTGTACTCAGAAAGGTGTCAAGCCCAGGTGACAGTGATGGCTGGCTACTATTTTTCAAGTTGTGTAACTCAGGCAGTGAAGTAGAAAGGACAGTAAGAGAACAGCAAAGGGGAGGCATAGTCACAACTCCAGGTGGTGGACATTAAGGTGACATCGGCAGAAGATGAGAGGAGAGTGAATGTTTCAAGATGAGAAACTGAGGTTAAAAAGAGTGTTAAGAAGAATTCTTTGCATTAAAATAGGGAGGAAGGTAATCTACAACTCTTTCTTAACAGTCATGTGAAAATGAAGATTGGTGACAGTGGCATTAACCTAAACTGACTTGCAAATGTCCTTTTGCTGGAGTTCCTTGCTACTGACCTTACACAGATGACTGCAGTTAAAGGAATGCAGGTGGAAAATTTAGAAAAAACTGCATGAAATAGCATCAGGATTGAGCTAAACCTTCTGTAGCCATAGAGTGGCAGAGTTACAGCTAAAATTACTTCCCAGTTTGGTCTGGCATTGTCCTGACTCTGGTTTCACTTGGCTATTTCTCTCCATTGCCTATAAGGGGAGTTGAGGGTGACTAAGCTGAGCTCAGATGCAGATATCAGGTTTTCAGTTCCTACACTCAGGTGAGATGAATCCCACTTTGCTCCTGCCTCTGAGCTCCCTGGTAACCTTCAAGCCCTTCGAGTCTTTCTCTTCCTGATCCATCTATCTGGCCCCACACCAGCTCATCCCTAATTTATCAGCAGAGGCTACCTTTATACAGGCAAATAAAACAAGGCAGGGTCATTTCCTGGCCCTGAGATCAAGTGGAACATCTTTTGTCCATGTGGTTTAATTTACCTCTCACACAGAGTGGCCTCTGCATTGTCTCTGGTGGAAACAGTTCCTGGTCTCTCCAAGGCAATTAAGGAGAATGCTTGCAGGCATGTGGCAAATCTGGGGAGAATGCTGCCCATCACACTGCATCGCTAATTGCAACTTGGTGTTGTGGCCTTGGCCTGCTGTGGTTTGGTAGCTAGAGCCACATTTGAATTTCCCACACCCAGAGGTGGCTCAGCATGTGCAGGCGAGAGGTAAAAACCCACATCAGGGGAGTTCGTGTCCTGCTTCCCAAGCCCTTGAAGGTTAATGCCTGCACAGAGACTGTCAGCCTTCAGGGACTTCTTTTGACACCTTTCCTAAGCACTTGGTCATTTGAAAGTGAAAATAATAAGCACTTTCCTGTGAAAGGCTTTTTCTTTTGGCATCTCAAGATGCAGTTACATGTCAGGTACGTGTTTGTTTTCATAAGGCACTATGTAAAAAGCCTCTCTTCCTTCAAGAACACATTTTGTCTTTTGGACTGATTTCAACTCCTCAGCTGTACTGCAGCCCTTCTATGTCTAGAATAGGGCATTCAGGTTTTACCTTCCCTGTCAGCTGCAGAGTCACACCACTTTGAAAACTGCCCTTGAAATCAATGCCATTGCTATACTAGAAATACTTAGCACATAAATTGTAGGACATGAGGCAGTGCGTGTAACAGGGCATGATAACCATGCACCGAACCTGCTGTACAAGCTCATTTCAAAATCTAGCACAGACTCCTTGCTCTTCCACTTGCTTGGTTCAGAGCTTTAAGGAAGGGCATGCTTGTGAGCATGCATTGCTAACCACATCCAAACTCCAGTCAGTCAGAAATGGGGCTGAGCTTTCTCACACATTGTATTTTTTAATGCTGATATGCCCACACTGCAGGCTTGATGTTAAAATGAGCTTTCCCACCTAATTTGTTCACTTTCGCCTGAATCTGAGGATGTTACTGGGTGGGCAGTGGTTAAAGAACAATAAAATGGGAATGGAAGTGTCATACCCCCATTTCAGCAGGTGCCTCCACAGGGCTTGATCGTGTGCACAGTGATAAACAATTACAAATGGGCATCTTACCCTGGAGTAGGAGACAGTGAGGGAAAGAATGGGAACTGTGCAAGTTTACATATGCCCTGGCATTTGACCATGGAAAGGATGCATCCAGAAGGTGTTTTGGTTTCCAAACCTACTAAGGAAGGCTACATCTATGCATGTAACTATTAAAGGTGTATCTTCTGTTTCACGAATCTGAGCCTATGAAAAGAGAAACTCATTTACCAAGGAAAGACTCTCTATGCAAAAAACCTAAAGTCTCCTTAGACATGCCAAATTGATTTCTTCATCTTCAAGCACGAATATCAATTAAGCAGAGGTTATGTCCTAGCTTAAAAGCAGAATGAGATTTATGTGAACCATCAGTTTCAGTTACAGGGAATTAATTTTAAGTGTATTCTGTAGTCATTGGAGTGCATTATTTCCTTTCACGTCATTTGTTTCCTGATATTGGGACTCTGGAGCAAGGGTATCTCAAGTAAACTTGGCTTCTCATTGTATACCCGAATCCCATCCACACAACTACAGACACCTGCCTAGGGGTCACATTCAGTTGAACATGCTCAGCTGTGGGCAGGTGACATCATGATTCAGTGGAGACACCTCAAGGTTTTGCAGACATCACTGGTAGCAGGGCTGTGGCTCCAGGGAGAAGAGCAGATGCTGAGTGGCCAGAATGAATCCCATTTGTGCTGGAGTGGTACATTTCTCACTTGGCTGATTTACTGTTGTGCCACCCTCATTATTTCTGCTATTGCTTTTTCTCCAGCACTGAGCAGAACAGGTACCTTGAAAAAACATTGTACAGAAAGGGTGAACCACAAAAACCCAAATTCTTAGCTGAACAAAGCCAGGACAGCTCCATTGCAGCCATTCCACAGAGCTGAGCTGCTAGGAACAGGGAGACATGGGGACAGTAGAGGCTTTCACAGTTTGTGTGCTGACATGAAGGAAGATAAATTTAGGATTGAGCCCTAGTTTCTGTGGATTGTGTTTTACAGGAGACAGAAAAACCAGGCTGTCGTTCACTGTTCCATAACAGACATAGGTACTGAATCATATTTTTTCTATCCCAAGATGCTTGTGTTTTTGTCTGTGTGATGGCCTTGCTTCAGCAGAAAGAGTGGAAGGTGATCCCTGCTTCAATCTGTTCCACTACAAGGGCACTCCTGTGGGAAGTAGTAGATGCAGCTCCCTCCCTTTTGGGAGAGACTTCTTACTTGTTAAGTTGCTCTGTAAGCAATGGATGAAACTTAGACTGAAAGCTGCTGCTAGGGAGCTGTGTTTTTCCTGTCCTCTAGACTGTCAGTCGGTGTTGGGCACACCCACAAATTAAATACAGGATCTAGTCCATTGGGGAGCATGGGACTATCTGATTTTTCAGCCAGGGAGGTGCAAGTGGGAGATGCAGAGCTGAGCAAGATGGTCCAAGCATCAGCCCTGGGCAAAGAGGCACACTGGGTACATTTACACATTTTCAGTAGCAGTTTTGGTGTACAGTGGCAGCTCTTATTGTCTCTAAGTGATCAGGTGAATCTTTTGGAGTCAGAGACCAAACAGCCTCTAATTGTATTTTAGGAGCTGGATCCTGCCCTGAGTCCTCAGCTGGTCATGTTCACGAACAGGTAAAGGAAATAGCACAATTTTCTCCCACACTGGCTAAGCCAGCATCCCTCATGGGAACTTATCCATCCCCTGTTTCCTGGGGGACCACTGAAAACCTGGGGTATCTCAGTCTATTGATGACAGACATTTAGTCTGCTCTGTAGGGACAGGTAGATAGGTAGCAGCTCCAGGATTTAAGAAGGAAAAAACCAGCTTGGGAAGACGTAAAATCCTAGATGACAACAAAGAGATTTGGAAACTGGAAACTCAGCAGCACTGAGAACGTGTCGCGAGTGCAAACCTTCCCAGTTGAATGGCTGACTACTTGCCCAGCAAGGATTCTTCAGGTGTCTGATGGAGGCACTGAGCATTCTAATGCTTAGCCTGGCAACACATTAAATCCCAGCTATCCCTTGTCCCTTTTAACCAAAAAAATAAGTGTGTTATACTTCAAAGTTGTGGATATCCTGCTTACAGAATCTCTTCGTGCATAGCAAATGGTGCCTGAACAAAGTGACCTAGAAAGGGAGGGTTACTGTTTCGTCTCTCCAGTACACAAAGCCAGCATGACCAGTAGAGGGAAATCCACTTTCCTTGTTCTTGTTCTCCATCCTAGTCGTTGTCATCTCTCCAGCTAATGAGAATGAAACACTTTCATTGTTATTTGTTGGTGCTGAAGTTTACCACAAAGGCATATGGGTAAAAAACACAGCCAAGGTTGTATTTCATCTGTACACAAGTGGAAAGTGATGTATGTAGTATATCATGGTGTGGACTCTTTTTAAGGGCAAAACTTCGGATTTGAGTAAGAGCCACAGCAAAATACCTTTGAAGATATGAACCTTTCTGGTAGTGGAAAGTGACAGTCTACTGGGCTAGAGTGTCTACGATCTCAAAAAGAGAAATCTTGTTAAAGTTTTGTGTTCTATGTCTCAAAGTTTTGAGTTCACTGAAAGGGTTCAAAGACAAAAAGTTTGATTCACCTCACCTAACATCTGAGGTTCACAGACATCTGCAGATTACCTAGTCAGTACAGGATGCCCCAAAAGTCAAAGCAAATAGCATGGACTCACCTCGTGATCTGCTTTTGCATAGGCTCTAGGTATGCCTATTTCCCTCTTCTGGGTAAAATGGGACTCTCCATTTAGTCAGGCATCCTTTATATTTGGCACCAGAAAAGAGCAATGTGCAAGAAGGCAGGAGTCACTGAGGGTGTGGAGTGAAATCAAGTAAGGAGTACTGGATCCAACTTAGATGGAACTAACTTTCTTCACAGAAGCCCTTATGGTGCTGGAATTTGGATTTGTGACCAACAAATCTGTGACTTGAACACAAATCAAACTGTTGGTCAAACACAAACATTTCAGTTATTGCTGAGAAGTTCTTGCACAACATCAAGGTTTCTGTTTATAACTCTGGTTCCCCACAACAAGTTTATTGGGGTTGGTCGAGAATTTTGGAAGGAACGCAGCCAGGACAGATGACCACAACTGATCAAACGTATATTCTGGAATGTCATATTCATCAATAAATTGGGGAGAGGGTATTCTTTTCAAAGCAGTCTTTGCTTGGAGACCAGCTGGACATCGGTTTGCTGGTGGGAGGTGGCAAGTGACTGTATTTGCATCACCTTTGTTTTCTCTCTTTCTTCTCTTATTAGACTGTCTTTATCTCAAGATCTGAGTTTTTCTCACTCTGATTCTTTCCCCCATCCTGCTGGTGAGGAGTAAGCAAGCAGATTGCAGTTACTTAATTGCTGGACAGAGTTACCCCACCACAAAGGGCAAAAAAGGCAGAGGTGGAGCAACTGCAGTAGGAATAGAGTAACACCATCTTTTGGAAATGTTTGTTTGTGACATCTGATAGGGAACTACAGAGGAGGGAAGTGGTGATTTACACCCCAGGGCCAGATGAGAGTGCCCATATGAAAGTTTAGCAGTGTTTCTCTCCACCCAGGCCTGCTGCAGGTGAATGCAGCAGGAGAGAAGTGATCTTCTCTCTAACCTTTCCATACACATCCTTGGTGTGAGGCTGTCCCAAAACAGAGCAGATGTGGCCTGACTACAGGCATGTTCAGCATCACTTATATCAGGTGTATCTGCTCCGATGGGCTTCATCCTACAGCTCTGCCCTGCCCTCCCAGCTGTTCCCTCCCCACTCTGTAGCTCTGAAACTATCATGACCCCACAGCCCACACTAACCCCGCAGCCTGCAACTTGCAGCCCACGATGTTCCCTGTAGTTATAGCCAAACCTTGGCCCATTGGCCAACACCGCAGCAACATGTCTTTAGAACTTTCTCCCTGTTTCAGTTGCTTTTATTATTTCACACAGGCTCCTCACGGTGTGGGAACACCCTGGTGTTTTCTGACCTTAAGCTAAATTTCCTTACGACTGCTTTAACTTCTTGTCTGGTTCTGTGTGACATGAAATGCTTAGGAGCTCTGGCAAGCAAACATGTTGTGCCAACACTTCTGCAGCTTGCTCTTGGTGCACTGGGTTTCTTGTGGTCCTCCACAGAACTGAGGTGAAGCTGTGATAAATCAGATGTGATGGGTGCAACTTCAGTGACCAGGTTTGGGAGCCTCTTTTTGTATAAAGTGCACTTGTGGAAATGTGGCAGCCCATTGCTTCCAGATAAATGCAGATAAATAAGGAAAGACTAAAGTGGGTTTCTCTCCCCTGCCTTAGGATGTGATGAAGGACACAGCATTAACAAGTCTGCTCGCCGCCACGATAACATTTCTGAGCACGGAGCCAGCACTGGCACCCTCAATGTCTCCTTTTCCTACCTCCTCGGAGACAAATTGACCCTGCCTAAGTAAGAAAGGACTTTCCTAATCACATTAGGATCAGTTTAGATGGCATAGAGGGTAACAAAATTAGAGCTTTTAAACCATTATCTCTTCTTAATGAACATCTGTGTTGATACAAGCCCGCAGAGAGTTAAGGAAAGCTGAGCTATGTCTGATCTCATTACAGCTTTAAGAAACAAAATATGTGATGGAGAGCTGGTCCATGGCAGTAAGAAAACCATCAGTCTTTTTTTAAGTGGCAAGAAAGGGCTCTGCTCAAGCCCAGAGTGGCTATATTCTGATTCTTGATTTAAAAAATAAAATGATCTTCGATGCTTCAAATCTTTTCCTAGGTCCCATATGCAAACTAATATATACTCACATACCAAGTCAGGTAATGTGTCTATAATTTCATATTATATGTGTCATGCCACAGTGTTTTAATCCTGTTGTCTGCAGCTTGTTTGATGCAATAATTGTTGTAATATTTTACATAATCAGAATTAATATGTTGTATGTTGATGCCAGGGAGCGTGTCTGATCTGCTTGCTCCAACAGCAATAACTGAAGTGATATTGTTATTGTACTCCGAGGGAAACATGAACTCTGCAGAAAAGCTGGACTGGATGAAACAGCGAGTAGGACTGGATTTTGGCTAATGTCACATAGACCTACCTGTATGGCAGGTCATACAGTGGTCAAGACTTTTACTGTGCAACATGTTTTTCTTAAAAGCAATAGATGGGAACTCTTCACATATTTCTTAGAAGGACAAAATTATTTAAATTGGAAAAGACTTTTAAGATCGACTATTAACCCAGCACTGCCAAGACCACCACGAAAGCACAACCCTAAACACCGCATCTACATCTCTTTTAAGTACCTCCAGGGACGGTGACCCAACCACTTCCCTGGGCAGCCCGTTCCAATGCTCAACTGCCCTTTTAGGGCAGAAATTTTTCCTGCTATCCAATCTAAACCTCCCCTGGCACAATTTGAAGATATTTCCTCTTGTTCTGTCTCTTGTTACTTGGCAGAAGAGACCACCTGGCTCCACCCTCCCTTCAGGCAGTTGTAGAGAGCGATAAGGTCTCCCCTGAGCCTCCTTTTCTCCAGTCTAAACACCCCCAGCTCTCTCAACTGCTCCTCATCAGACTTGTGCTCCAGACCCCTCCCCAGCTCCATTGCCCTTCTCTGGACACGCTCCAGCACCTCAATGTCTTCCTTGTAGTGAGGGGCCCAGAACTGGACACAGGATTTGAGGTGCCACTTCACCAGTGCTGAGTACAGGGGTATGATCATGGCTTAACATAAATCAGAAAGAAAATAGGACTTCCTGCTGACTTATCAAAGTGTAATTTACTGTTAAAAAACACCCTCCTTTTATGCATATATGTACATATACAAATAAAACTCCTGTTCATCCACGCACCTGAACAATCACCTCACTCCCTGGTTCTCTTTGCACCACTCTAGCTACATCTCTCCAAGGTGAAATTGCGGTGGTGAGAGCTAACCCTAACTAGCTGAAGAAGTCATTTGTATTTAGCTTCAGGAAAGAGGTTACTTTCCATGCCTCTTTTATTTACACATAACCCACCAGTCTTAGATGTTGATACTGCGCAAACATCACTTCGGCAACGGATTTATGTTGACGTGTGTGAGGGCATATGTGCTGTACGCACACACACACACATCTCCTCCTTTCCTCCAATTTGACAGAAACCTGAGTCTAATTTTGAAATGTCACACCTCACATATAATCCCCCAAAAGAGTTTGCAATGCAGATCCCTTCAGCAGTCTGGTTCACAGCACATCCCTAAAGCCAGTAATATTGTTAACAGCCTGAGAGGGGAGAACAAAATCTTTTTAAGCCAGCCTCACCACTGAAGTCTTTTATGAAACTACTCTCTCCATCTACAGACATTTAATTGCCACCTAGCTTTTGGCCTCATTAAATTCCAGATAATTAATCCCCAAGTACTAGATTTTCACTCTGCCCCAAGACACTTCGACAGGTTTTCTTAGCAGTGGCCCTGAAATGATTATTTCCTGCTCTCATTGCTGAACATGCTGTCTCAAGCAGTCTGATGCATGTCCATTAACAGCAGACAACTTGGCTATACTAATAGCAAGAGAAAGACAGGAGAAAAGTACAAGCCTTGCACTATCATCAGTTTTTCTGTGAATTTGGGTGATGAGAAAAATGCAGATTTGTATACTTCTGGGACAATTACCCTGTTGCTCTCCAGGGAGCTCAGTTTGCAGAATGGCCCAAGAGCCAGGCTGAGCTCCAGAGTTGCTCCCATGCACCTCTTATGCACCTCTCATGCCTTGCGCTTGTTACCTGCCCATCCATAGGGAAGAAAACAAAACCAGTCCCTACATTTTGGCATAGAAACCATTTCCCACTTGGACGCTCCATTCTCCATTTCTGATTCAAAGGTGGATAAAACCTCTAGGGCATGAGCACAATGTTCTCCCAGTTGTTCAAAAGGAACATAAAACTTAGCTGCAATTTAATCCTAAGTAAATTCTACCAGAGACTTAATTCAATCAAAACTTCTCTCTTCCTCTTAAATAATCAGCAGAAGACCTTTGCTGTAGGTCTCCCCTGCACGACCAGCACCAGCAGAGGCACAGATGGAAGGCAGCATCCCACAGGCACTGCCCAAGCACTGCCCTTGAGGACAAACAGAGGTGCCTTGCATGAAATTTGCACTTTTGCCCTCCAGCACTCAACAGTGTCTTCATTTTTTTCTATTTTGTTTAACAAGTTTAGCACAATCTTGAGATGATGCAGCACAGACTTGAAAGTAACTTTCTCTATTTTCTGGACTGCTTGGGCTAGCAAAACAGCCCTGCCAGGAGCTGGGATGTTCTTGCAAAGCCCATGGACTTCAGGGTGAGATAAGGAATAGTGTTTGTCCTTCAAAGGACACCTTTTCCTAACTATAAATGCTATCAGCTTACATTTACTTTTCTTCTTTTCTTCTTAGCACTGTATTGCTCTTTGTTGTATGTAACAGGTGTCTGGACTGATTATCTCCAAAACCAGCATAATTAATGGCTTTCTGTAACTTCAACATCAAATGTATTTTGATGAGCTTCAAGAAAAGTCCCTTCTTTCAACTAATGGGAGGTGTGAACCTCTAAGTGCTGAGCCCGTGAGACTTTCTGTGACTTCAGAAGATGTTTCATCTCTCATTCCACAAAATTACTGAGAACATCTTAATGAAAAAAGAAGAGACTGGAGTTTTCTCTTCTCTTCTCTGTGTTGCAGATCTTGCTTTAACCTCAGAAAGGCCTGGGTTTTTCCACCTCCAAAATGCAGGTGACAATATTTATAAGCTGACTGGGAGTTTCTACTTGAGGGACATTTTATGGAAGGCTGGCTATTTGCCCAAGACAAGCACAATATTTTCCAGACCAATGAGCCACAGACTCTATACTGCAGGTAAAAAAAAAAAAAGTACCAGAATATCTAGTCCCAGTCTCCTGAAACAGGAGTGTCAATACTTAATTGGAACAGAAGTAGCATTTAGGCATTTTAATTCTGCCAGGCTGGTAAGGCCAGGGTGAAGGGGGCAGAAAGCTCACAGCTGATCCCTGTGATACGGGGTAACTAGGGCTGCTTCAGGAACCTGCAGGAGGAGATGCTCTGCAGGGAGAGTGGTCTCTGCCCTTCCTGCATGGGGAAGCCAGCTGGATAGGTCAGGAGGTGACTGGGGGAAAAGTAAAGGAGCAATCTGGCAAAATGGAGCAGGGGCAGAATGCTGCAGCTACCAGTGGGAAAGCAGTGGGGAGAGCTGGACTCTGCGGTGGGGGAAAGTAGTGTGTGCAGATATTGCTGGCTTTTACAGAGTGCTGAAGCATCAGTCAGGAGGTGTGCAAGCTGGGGTGACTTTCACAAAACCTCAGAGGGGAGAAAGTGCTGATCCAGCAGTCAAGATGAGCTGTAACTGCACCTGCAAAAGCTGGTAGGGAGAAGAGCTCAGGGAACAGGGGCTGTGGAGGAAGCAGGCTGATGTAATAAACACCGAGGGAATGTAAGCCTATTGCAAAGCTATACCTAATTGATACAAACTTTGCTGGTATTTTGTTAACATTCAGGAAAAAGAAAACACTGAACGTCTTCCCAGCTTTCCCGAAGCCTTCCAAGCTAATCAAATGTAGTTTTATTTATCTGCTGACAGTACCATTTCTAAAAATATCATATTTTGCCCATAGACATGTGATCTCTATTGACTAAAGTCATTGTGTCCAAACCAGAGGACTTTCTAAAAGACATCTGGGAGCTGAAGTTATGGCCTTGAGCTCCTGAGGAAGGATCTTGGTTTTGGATTTGTGCAGCTAGCCTGAGTAGGTTGCCATAAGAGCCTCTTCTAGCTTTAAAGGATATGAATTTATGTCTGCTAGGCAAGAAAATTTCACTGTACCCTCACCAAAGCTTCACCCTGTGTTATGTCAGTGAAGTTTCAAATTGGAGCAGAAATGGAAGAGCCATTTAATTTGTGCAGTTTCCATCTTGTCTGAGGAGTTACAGCAGAAGGGACACTAGAAGGGCCACACTGTTGCTAGGTCCTGATGGGTGTAAATGCCTTCCTAATTAAAATTTGTCAGTGTGTATGTATTACTTAACCCAGGTCTCTTACACAGAAATGTGCTGTTCGTGGTAACGGTCTCCTCTCCTTCGATCATGATGGGCCAGCAGCTTTCTGAAAGCTTTTGGTACGTGCTCTGTCTACAGAAGAGTTGATTTATGGTTCGCTTAATGAACATTGTTCTATCACATATTGATTTTCTGAATGTCTAATAGTTTAACTTTGAAATTGTATGAAGGCCATGACTACATTAAGCCCATACAAACAGCACAATGCCCCAATATAATAAAGCAAAAAATTGTTGCTGACCTGCAGCTGGTGCATTCTCTCTCTGAGAGCCTGCCTAAACATCACAGCCAACATGTTCTCTGAAATAATATTTCTCGCAGGTGAGCTCATAAGCAAATTAATTAAATACCAATTTGGTTATTGTGAGTGCATTTACTGGGCATGAAAAAATAATGCATCTTTGACATTTCCCTCTGTAAATATGTTTTAAATCATTTGTTGGTTGTTAATTACCATACTTCAAAATTAGGGCAAATAGATGTATTTTGGATGCCATAAGCACCTGCTTTATGGTAATTAAATAACATCAATAGATTAATTAATAGGTAATTAATAACATCAATAGGTATGCTTAGATAAAGCTTCTGGAAAATCAGGAGCATCACATAAAGGTGTGGCATTTATTGGTTCCCTGGGCACAGCTCCTGGATTAGTGTAGGCACAGAAGACACACCCACATAAGCAACGAGGGCAGCACAGGGCAGGAAGGAGGAGGCTGATCTGCAGCAAGGCTTTGTATTTTGAAGATGACCTGTCCACACTCCCTGTTCCCTGGCCATGAAGTCTGGGGTGGTTGCTAATCCTGCAGAACACCACAGGTCGCTTCCCACCAGGGTAGTACCCATGTGTGAGCCACAGAGCACAGATGAAAGCTTGAGACATCAGGTGGCCCTGCACCCCTGCTGGTTTTGTTCAGGGAACGATTTACCCCTTGAGCACACAAATTTATTTCCTTCTTCCCCTTTGGGACAATGTTTGAGGGGTAAGCCCATCAAAACAAAAGTCTTCCTGCTCTTACTCCTCTCTTTGCTTTACAACTAGGGCACCCACCTCCTGTTTGGAGATTTGGCCGTGACACTGTATTGCATCCCAATAATGCCTTATCTTGCACACTGGAAGTGAAGATAGTGCGTGAAAAAATATCATATGGAGCTGTGAAAGCCTCACTACTCATTTGCTATGGTGACAGGTGTCAGGAAAATTAGGTTCCCTGCAAGACAAAGGAAGATCTTGTCTTTAAATGTGTAGTACATATACATCTACTATTGCCTGATACGCCCGTCCATTCTTGTTTGGCCTTGTCCTAAGGCCGATGCACAATACACCCTTGAATTTTCTGCCAGTTAAGAACCTCTTGAAGATCACTGAGCTGAAAAGTTTTTTTATTTTCCATTTGATATTTAGACATACTGTATGAGAATTAACTCCCCTTTCCAGAATTAAAGCCCAGAGACTGGGTGGCTGCACTGCAGGCACAGACTTCTGCTTCTTTTTCAGATCTGGGAACTCACAATACTTAGGACTGAACGAGACACAGTCTTATCACTGCTGTGCACAGGAAACCACCAAGGAAACCCAAAGTGATGAAGAGCATTTTTGTTCATCAGTGAAGATAAGGCTGGTGAATACTTCCACATATTTATTTTTTTTATCAGGTCATTGGTGTGGTGAAGCCTAGATGATTTATGATTGACTTCCCTGGGGTCTTGCCTTCGCCTGGGAAAAACACAGAGGTTGCTGCACTGACACACACTTTTCCAGAGCACTACTTTCAACCTCAAACTGAGTGGCTTAATTTTACTCAGGTTGGAAGCTGAAAATAAAGTGCCAACTTTGCTGTCTTTGTTAGGGAAAAAGTCAAGACGTTGGCACAGATCTGCCCCCAAACCTCAATGCACGATGGCAAGGGAGGTTAGGGGGCTGTGCGTACCTTGTGGTGTCTACTTCAGCCCATCACTTTCTGTCCACCTCTGCCTCCTCCCACAGTGCCAGGCTGAGGGGGCATCCTCTGCCTCCCTCCCGAAGCCAGGCAGAGATGCCATACTGCGCAATGCTGAGGCGGCATGATTGCTTCATTCCTTCTCAGTGGTGGCTGCATATTAACCGTGGATTAATGAGCCCTCTAAGTATTACTTAATGCTCCTAAAATGCTTTATATTTTCTACTTACATTGTAATCATCATTAAGGGATTAAGGTAAAAAAAATTGTAAACTTAGATGGCTACAGTTAAGCTTCAGCATTCTCATTTTGTTTCTTACCTATTTACAGCAGTGGGATCAGTAGAGCATATCCTTTGGCCTTACGGACACCAAAAAGATTGGCAACTTCACAGTACTTATGGCAACAGCATCAGTTTTGCAGATGGGCCCTTTGCACACACACAGAAGGTTAACCTACATGAGGAGATCTAACTATTTTGGCCTCCACCCCAAACCACTTAACTGATGTCAGGGAATATTGTCCTTCACCTAATTTACAGAGAGACAAACCAAAGGCACAAACTCCTGCAGAGCATCCCAGCTAGATGATGGCTCCCACAGATTCAGCAGCATGATGGAGTGCTGCAGTACATGGATAGGCCTGTCAGGTTTGGAGGCAGATAGACCACAAGGCCTTGGCAGGATGCTGTGTTGAACAGATCCTGTCTCCTGTGCAGGGCTTATTAGTTCAGGCACAGCACCAGCCTGATGCATCTATTTATCCCCTAGGCTCAGCCTGGCTCGTATCCAGCCTCTGCTGCATCTCTGCTCCATCCATTCTTGCACCCCAGCTCCAAGACTTAGAAGGGCAGGAGACAGACAGCCTGCCAGGGCTGTTGGTGTGCCCAAAGGCTCTGTTTTTACATGCAGCAGAAAGGCAGTTTTGGGTACAGAGGAAAGCAGAGCAAACTCTCTGTCACTGTTCCCTGTAACCTGGGCTCAGAGCACTGGGTCACTCATCCCTGAGGGCTCTCCAGGGAGCTCAGGCTGATTTCGCCCATGAACTCAGGAACAGATGGATGGGTCTTGGGGAAATCTTGGTGATGCCCACCAAGGTGTAGAGTTGTTCCCCACCAGGGGAACAAATTATCCGCAAAAACAGACCTACGTTGTAGGACTTCTTGGCTGCAGAGGGCTGGGGTGGATTCTTGCTCAACTTTTAACACTCAGCTATTTGCAAGGTGGCACAGGTCTTCCTGGAGCACCTGAGCTGTTATTATGGGTCATCCAGGACTGGAGGAGGCTGCAACCCTCTGCGTGACTTGCCTGTAGAGAGCCTCAAGGTTCTTTTCCACAAAAAAAGAACTCAGAAGCTACTTGATCTGCAAGTTCCTTCTAAAAGCCAAGAAGCAAAAGTTACTATTACAAAAAATGCTGAAAGGCTGCTTTTGGCAGATTTTCCCTGTGAGTGAGTAATGAAAAAGTTTTCCCTTTCCCAACATCTGCTTCATCAGACTGAGTTCTCCTGCTACCGGCTGTTCATTGGCCTCTGGCAAAATAAAGTTGCTTTAGTTAAAGCAGCAAATAAGCAAAATACCCAGACACAGCCTGGATTTATCTGGGAACTGGGATGTTCTTTTCTAATCACTGGTTTATTATCAAAAAATCATTAAAAGCTGAAGAATTATTAGGAGACACCTCACCAGTAAGCTCATGTTTAGCTGCAAGTGTAAATTATCTCCAGTTGCCTTGTGAAGCTTCTGGAGATTAAGCTGCTTTCAGATCTGTTTTCTGATAGAGCCTTCATCTTTTATCAACAGCTGGAATCAAAATTCAGTCTTTATAATCAGTTATTTACAAATCAGTGATTATGTTTGTGCAACCATTCACGACCTTAATATTTTTGAGTCTCTTTTAAAAAATATTTTCTATGGCAGAAGAAACTCAGTAAAAGTTCCATTTTCTTTTTAAGCTGTAAAATTTCCCATGTGATTTAGACCCTTGAGATTTCAGGCAGGAATTGTAAGTGGACAAAAGACTCCAGTTTGGCTGTATGGGGGGAGCCAGAAGAAGTGATGGTGAATTACTGCGAGCATTTGCATCTGTTTTCCTCACACAGTTTAAATCTTGACTTGGGCATAGCCATGAATTGTCTGCAGGTAGACACGTGCTTATTTGTAAGGAATGTGCTCCTGCTGCATTGCTGCCTCCTTTGAGTTTGCACTCTGCTGAGGTTGGTGTGTGGCTATGAAAAACTTCTATTTTCAGCCACTCCTTGAAGCACAAATAATGAGAAGTTTAAACCTGGGTTGATGTCTTGAGGGAAATATTTATATGGGACACTGCTTGACTTAACAGGGGTAAAGGCATCCCCAAAATTTGCCAGAATGGTGGCAGAGAGGAAACTGAATGAGCCAGACAAGACGCTGACCACATCACAGTTATTATGTAGGAATGTGAGGAGAGAAAATAAGATGTGAACGTACCTCCAAAGCCAACAAACCTGAAACACAACATCTTTGAAGGACCTGTGTCTTGGGCTCCTGTCAGACCCCTTGTGGTGAAGCTTGCTATGGTGGCCTGGGACATTCCTGATTCCAGGACCAACACAGCCACTGCCAAGGCAGCAAAAGAGAACACGTGCCAGCATTTCAGCTGTCTCTCTAGTCTGACATACAAATGCAAATTGTTTTAATAAACCCACAAAAGCCTCTGAAATGGGTTGGGGATGGTGTGAGGACCAAGCTTTGCTTCCCCCTCTGCTGCCACTACACCAGGGCTATGACAGCTTTTAAGGGACCAAGAAATTCATGGGGAATGGCAATATTTTACTCCAGCAAAGCCCTCCCTACAAAACACAGGTCACCCACAGACTTCCATACTGCAAAACATGAGCTGGCCTAAAAAGGCTGGGCAAGTCAACATTTCCTCACCTCTAGTGATGCTATCTTATCCTAAGTCACCAAAATCCATGCCACACCTCTGGCTTTCAGGGATAAAGGACAAACAGAAACAGACTCCACTGAGCCTGTGAGCAGACCCAGAATCCAGGCAGGGAACAGAAATGACACTACCTAAGTAACCTCTCTGCTTTGTGCCTCTTTGCACAGCTAATTAACACAGCTTGCACATCCAAAAGTGGGCCTGAAGCATCAGGGATCCTGCCATAGGGAGAAAGTAATCATGAAGCAGTTAATTGAATAAGCCCAGGAAAATTTTGTTCTGCTGGAAGCCATCCCATAAGGAAAATGAGAGGAAGATTTGTCCAAGTGGATTATTTTCTCTGTGTGACTTGTTCTGTATTATTTTCTCCACTCAGCACTCTTTAGGAACATGTTTACACTTGTGCCATGGTGCAAAGTCTTTTCTGATAGATGTTGAAGAGTCTGTCTTCTCACCTTCACCTTATTTAGTATTGCTTGTAATTACCAATAAGAGTGCTTATCTCAAAGCATATTTTGGAGTATGTCTTGCTCTCTTTTGCCATCCCTCATCTGCCACAGTGACCTCCTTTCCAATCCAGACTGATTTAATTAGCTGGTGATGTCTCTGGGCTTTGGACCATCATGAGGCTTTGCATTTGTGACAAGTTTAAATTACCAGATACTTGTGTAACTGGCATGGCTCCGTACTTTTTCACTGGTGTTGGTCTCCTGTGCTGATGCTTGGATTCCTGAGTGTGTCCCACATGACTTTCTTCATTCTTCAGATATGTTTTTCTGATATTACTTTGGTTTGGTCATTGTTGAGGCAAACATTCAAAGATTGCTCTCAACACCCTTACACTGCTGCACCTCTCTGTTCACACCAAATTCTGTTTTCATACAGTATTGCTGAGCTGGGTCAGAAAAATTCAGGTGGAAGGGAGCTCTGGGCATTGTGTTGTCCAACTTCTGCTCAAAGGACAGTCAGCTGCAAAAATAGGTCAGGTTGCCCAAGGTCCTATCAAGCTCTCATGTCTAACAACAAAGGTGGCAGAGCCTCTCTGGGCAGCATGTGCTAGTGCCTCACCACTCCTATGAAAAGGATTTTTGGCCTCATAACTAGCCCAAATAGCCCAATAGTTTTGGTTTATGTCTGGTCCCTCTTCTCCTTACAGTGTGCATTAGTGGGAAGAGTCCAGCTCTGTTTTCTCTACCCAGTCCGTTAGTTAATTGTAGACAGCAATTACCTTCCCAGGCTGAGCCAGTACAGCCCTCAGCCTCTCCTTGTCCATCCTGTTCTCCAGCCTCCTGACCAGCTTGATACCCCTCACTGGGCTCACTCCTCGGTGCAAGTACCTTTTTTGGAGTAGGAAACCCCAGAAGGACTCAGCAGTCTGGATGTGATCTCACAAGTTGCATTGCAGCTGGTTTGCAGTCCTGCTAACACAGCCCAGGATGAGGCTGGTCTTTGCCCCAAGGGTACACTGCTGGCTCGTGTTCAGCTTATCCACCAGGTAGGTGCCCTTTGTCCCTCTGTCTTACCTGGCAATGGTATTAAAATCCATGCTTTATTCACCCACTTTGCCGGAAATTCTCTGTTTTCAACTAGTCCAAAAAGTAATTCCCTACTTTTTTTTTTCCTGGTGATGAGTTCCTTCTAGTAGAAATAAATTGAAAGCTCTCAGCATGCAGTTATGTTGCCAGACCTTTTTTTGCTATATCTGAAATCTCCATAAAAGCTTTCTTTTCTGGAGTGGAAAGAAAATTGTCTTCCCTGAACCTGTGTTAAATAGCAAATATAGTATTTGGTGTTACTGTGCCCAAACTTCTGGATTTGTCTTAAGGAGACAGCTATCCTGCTTGGTTTTTCTTTTGCACAAGTCAAAGGAACTGTACAGTATCAGTTCGGTTCATTTAATTTAACTTCAGCTAGACAAAAATGACATATCCATCCCAAGCTAGTCTTCCAGCTTCTTTGATTGTTGGTGGCAAGAAAAACAGTCTTTCTTTGAGAATGAAGAATCTCATTGATCCTAGACTCCTAAGGATGTTGCACACAGAGAGAACCTCAGCTCTCAGGCAGAAAAAGCAGGGCACTCACAGTTCTGCCCCACAAGCAAAGCCTGGCTCCCCTGGCCTGTGGTGTGTCTTTTCATACCAGGGGAGTCCAACCAGCACAGATAGCACATCCTATGCGCAGCCAGGTGTCCTCAGCTGAGCAGAATTGCAATGCAGCACTCAGGCATCCCTACTGAGGAGGAGGATGTCTTCAGTCTGCCCTGCACCCTTCAAAAGATGTGGCTAAGTCTGCTGAACTCCAGCAGGTTTTTCATACGGTCTTTTGCTGGATGGAGTTTGATAATTTTCAGAATGTCTGAGTAAGTGTCTGATCCTGCAAAACATCCGTATTTTTCTACCTGTGCATGTTCTTGACGCTGAGCCCCTCAGTGCTCCTGCTGAGGCCAGGGCACTGCCATGATCACCCCACTTGCCACCGTCCTGCTGTTCCCATTTCAGCCTCTCATTTTCGCAAAGCCTGAAGGTGACTGTAACCATCCCCTTACCCCAGCTGCCCTATGTAATCCCTGTGTGGTGGCCATTTACTCCATTTTCACGCTTATTACTTTGCTTGTTTTCCACATGGCGGTTCCTAAGAGTGGAAGAACATTTTCATCCTCTGCTGATGTGGTTTTCTGCTCTGTAGCATCCGCCTCCTTGCTCATCTATAGCATTTGTGTTCTGTACAAGGAGATGTTACCAATTTAATATTTTTCTGTCTTATTTATGCTCCATTTCTCTGTTTCTCTTTACATTTCAGCTGGCATTTGATATGAAAGAGTGTGTGATCTTGTGTTTAAAATATTCACAAGGACCTGTGTCTCTTCTCAACTGTGCATTTACTAGGGGCTGATGGGAACTTCATCAGCTACTCTGAACCCTAATATTTCCATGTGTGGAATACTAAAGCTGTTAAAATGATACATTTTTTACTGGGGAGGCCAATCTGGAAGTGAAAAAGAGATCCAGTTTGAATCAGTTCAGAATGAAATTGCTCTGGAAGAAAAGACTAGAACTGAAAGCACTGCATCTGGTATGGAAATAGGTGGTTAATTTCTTCCCAAAGTTGTTTCAAACATTTCTGTCTTTTAAAAAAAGAACATCAAAATAAACACACAAAGTACTCAGAGGTCTCTGCTGTTCTTCTCCAGTGATGCTTTCACGGTATTGCTGAGACGAAAGGGGAGAGCTAAAGATAAATCCATTAATGTTACATAAGATGCTCAGAAATGCCTCTAAATAAATAAAAGTACTTCAAATTGTACACTGCACACGTGTCAGGAAATCTATTGGCAGTGCCAAGATGCTCTTCCCTCTTTGGAGAATGCTGTGGGAGAGCTGAGCAGGAGTACTGCTGCTGGTTATTAGCAGCAGGTCACCCAGAGCAATTTTCAGGAAGTCTCCATGCACAAGTGAAATTTTTCCATTCAGCACAGCCCTCAATAATCCCAAGGGGTAAGAGCTTTGTGTGAGGTTCTGAAAAACAGCTGAGCCACTGCCCTGCCCAGCTGCTTGCCCTTGCAGCATGGAAGCAGAAGGGATGTGTGCCTACACTGGTGGTGCGCACGTGAAACTGCCAGCTTAAATCCCTGCTGAAAGTGGATTTGCTTTGCCACGCCAAAGCGGAGGGAAGATACTCTCTTCTGGGAGCTGGTGAGATCATTTCCATGGCTCACTATGCTGGGTGGACAACAAGTGCTGTTGCTCTTTCAGTTGAACCTGCTTGCTCGAGCCCCAGTCCAGTGCATGACAGCAATTAAGGTTTGCAGACATGTAAAGCCCTTGGCTTCTTCGCCAGCTGCATCCACGGCTGGTGACACAATATTTCACTGCTTTTTTTAGCTCTCCTCATCTTTTTGTAGCTCTCCTCTGCCCATGATCGTGTTAAAGCGAGACTTCATCTGTCAATAGTGAAATTGGTGGCATCAAGGATTGAATGATTGTGATTTCTTCTGAAAGAGCTTAGAGGAAAATAAGACATCCGAAGTTGCAATGAAGTTAGCGATGCTTTCGTTTCAGCAGGAGCAAGAAAAGCCCCAAATTAGGTTTTTGAATGACAGATGAGGAGAATCTTTTGCTTTAACACTTTGGTACAGCAGGGAATGGGCAACATGAAAAGGAGCAATAGCAGAGAAGAAAACATACTTAACAAGAAGAGGCAAGCTATGGAAAGAAAGAGAAATAATGCAGTCTGATAAGGTGTCTAATGTCTGAGCATCCGTGCTTTTTATTTCCAAATACACCACATGCATACAGAGGTGGGCTGGAAAGTTGCTGTCACATTCAGCTAGAGCCAAGTGGCTTCCCCCAGCTCCATCAGAAGTTGAAGTGGCTCAGCTCTGCTCAATCCTGTTGTAAAAATCACAGCAAAAGCAGGCCCAGTGTATTGCCTAAAACTTGCTCAGCTTTCCAAAGGAATTCCCTCCTTTTTGGTGGCTCTTGGGCTGCCTGGCATTCACCTCTAGTGGCTCCAAAGAGAACCATGGCTCTGTACTGTGCTGTGCCATGTGCCAGTGGCAATGCCACAGGAGGTGCCAAGGGCAGCCCATCATGGTCATTGCTCCCATGGTCGTTGCTCAGACCATGCCAGGGGAGCAGCAGGCCTCGACACCCCGACCTCATACAGCCAGGAGAGCATGGCTGTGTCCTCCCTTGCTCCTCACTTCCTCACCCAGTCCCCAGAAAAGCTGCATAGACACGGTCTTCCCCTCACTGCCACCCTGTGAAATTGTTGCAGGATTCAGTTTTTCTCTCTTGTGCATTCAGTTGAGGGATGCCAATTGCCTGTTGGGAGGGGAAGACTTTGGGAGTGCCAAAAGAGACATGAATTGTCAACTCTGAGCCAGGCAGAACAAGAATTATGGGCTTTTAAACAGCATAGGAAGCACCAAAGTCCCAGGGCACAGACACAGCAGCTCCTCTCCCTCATTTTACCAAAGCTCTTGGGATCCACTGGATTTTCTCTAAACTCAATTTCTTGGATTACGTAAGATTTCTTGGATTACTTTAAACTCAATTTCTTGGATTACTTTAATTACTTCTCAGATTGTTTCTGAGGAAAAAAAATGAAGCTTTTAAGTGTCACCCAGCTACATATGCTGGGAGTTCTTTGATACCAGGTGAGAATCTTAAGGGTTAAACAAAAAATTATACTCTCTGTAAATTCTGACTTTGAGGCAAAATTCATGGTGTCTGGGAACCTGACCTAGGACATTTCAGCACCTGAGACTTGCAGAACCATATTCAGTGTGATTTCCATCTGCTGGGAAGCAGACTGAGACCTTGCCACTGATTTCATGTAATCAAGGCTTATATTAAAACACCCTGGTTTTTTCTGCACCCTCTGTGTTAGTCACGGCAATCCCTTTGGGACAGTATTTCCCCCGAGAGAGTTACCTGGGCTATTATGTCTAACCCGAAGGGCTGCACTGAGGAATTCCTGATATACTGAGCCATATCAGAGTGGGTGGATTACAAAGCAATATGTGGCAGTGTCTGATGGCCACTCCTCACAATGCTGTCAAACACCCTGTCAAGGGGAGAGGCATTTCTCTAATATTAAAATAACAGCACTGTCTTCCATTGATAACATCTGACTTCAAATGTCCTGCAACCAGGTCAGATTTAATATAGAATCAGAGAATCCTAGAATAGTTTGAGTTGGAAGGGACCTTTAAAAGGTCCTCTAGTTCAACCCCACTGCAATGAGTAGGAACATCTTCAACGAGATCAGGCTGCTCAGAGCCCTGTCCAACTCGACCTTGAATATTTCCAGGTACAGGGCATCTACTACCTCTCTGGGAAAACTGCCAGTGTTTCACCACCCTTATCATAAAAAAACCTTCTTTGTTACATCTAATCTAAATCGATCCTCCTTCAGTTTAAAACCATTACCCCTTGTGCTATTGCCTCAAATTCACTCTCAAAATCAAATGCAGGTAGGAAAGGACTCAGCACTTGCCCACTCCATCCCACCTCCAGAGCTGTAGCATAACAGGCAGGACCTGTTAACAATGGTAATTAATTTTCCACAGTGGGTTTGGGCTGGGAGTTGAGGAGAAGGAAGCCAGAGCCTATTAACACAGAAACTTCTGAGGTGGGGGCTCTTTCCCTCCCTCTCCCAAGGAGACACCATAATTGTTATTCTGTGAGACCACGCAGAAGCTCAGAGCTGTCCTGCCTGGAGTGAAGCCCGTGCTGCCCTTTGCCATAGTCCACGGGTCGTGCAGGTGAGTGGGTCTGCAGGCTTAAGGTGAATGGCTTACTGGAGAGAGGGATTCCTGGGACCAGGAAGAGCAGGGAATGGAGAGCCCCTGGGGAGAGCTGCTGGAGCGTGCTGTGCCTCCCCTCTGCAGGGCACCCTCAAAGTCACACCTCAGGACAGACCGAGGCTCCTGGGGTGCTCATGGGCAACTGGAAACCCTTCAAACAGCGACAGGGCCGAAGGAGGGGTGACAAAGCACTGCCTGCTGCTATCCACGTCCCTACAAAAGGATTTAAAATCTGAGGTGCCCAGTGCTCACACAGCCCTGGCCCACAGCTGGGGTGGGAAACAGGCACCTTGCCAGGAGCTCGGGTTTGCAGGCAGCAGAGCGTGTCACAGATCCTCTCACCGCAGCTGTCACAATCCTGCTGGACATCGGGGCCAAATGCCACTTTGTCCCCAAATCACAGCCCTGCATGGGAGATTTGAGGTTGTCTGGGCTGAGACAGTGGCACAGGACATCTGGGGGTTGTTAGCAGCAGGTTTCAGAGTCACTCTCCTCCCTTGCACCAAATAAATAGGTCTCATGGGGGTCTAATGCACCATAGCACTTTAATCCTCCTGGGGATAAAGTGGATTACAATGCTATTTGGCTGGCCACGGCATGCAGAGCCAAACTGTTATAACAGGATTCAAATCCCTTCCCTAAGTCAGAGCAGATTTGCTTGTTGCTTTAAAAACTACCTGAAAGACAGCTTGGACCCATAAACTGTATTACGACCCTTTTAGAATATAAGATTGAACTATTTTATGACCTCGTTTGAATGTGCTTTTTTTGTAACTCAACAAGTTTCCTGAAGTCCTACAGAGGTGGAGATTGCTGTTTTTTACAGGAATATTGTAAACACACTTTTTTTACTATTTACAAGAACAGTTTTTACACTCCCAGAAGAGTTAAAAGTTGTGTGTAAAAAGCTAGTAACTCCTTTAATGCAGAAGATCTGTTTCACCCAGCCATATGCAGCATCTCGTGAAGCATCAGCACCAGTCTGGGATGTGATTGCACTGCAGTCCCTGCCATGTGAGGCTGGTTATTGGGACAAGGACTGTTGCTAAGGGGTGAGGATACTCCCCTAACTTCACCTTTTTCCCAGTTTGCAATTCTGGGGAGAATTGCTATTAACAGGGGGAAAATGTACAGGAGCTCACTGAGCCTCACCTCTGCAGGATCAAAAAACCCTGCCAATTTTATTCCACGCACATGGAGCACCTTAAAACTTTCTCTGCATGCTAGGACCTGCAGCCAACAGCGTAAGTGTTGCTCCTTTAATTGTTACGGCCTTGGAGGGAGCAGCCACTTGGCTGGAGAGCTCTGTTGCCTGGCTGTGCCTCTCCAAGGGAAGATGTCAGGTTGACCACACGCTCGAAGGAAGACAGGTTACAAGGTAATAGATATAATATGACTGAGGACAAAGGTGACCTGTAGAAGTGTGGTAAATAAGTGGTTTTCTCTGCTTGGCAAGTGAATTTTGATCCCGGCATAGCGCAGCACTGTAAGATGCTGCTGCTGTGTCTGGGAAAGCTTTGTGGGAGGACAAAGAGCAGAAACCAGCAAGGACAAAGGCTCCGAAACAAACACCCCTTCCCATTCATACTCCTGCCAAACTGACAAAACCAAAGGGGACAGTTGAAAAATTGTCTTTCCTTCTTAGAGCCACCCATGTCAGCCTGTCATGTGCAGGGAAAATAGCAGCAGATCAATAGAGGTGTCTGTGCTGACACTTTCACCATCTTGCCCTTTAAGAAACACAGAAATGTTAATCAGCCTTACCAGTTAATGAGCTTTTCAGTGGGAAGAAATACACGGGTTTCTGTCTGAGTGTGTGCTTCTCTACCAACCTCTGGACCTCTCCTAAAAGAAGAGGTAAGTGATGGGCTCTGGTCGTTGTCAGAGGTCCAGGCCATGATGATAATGATGATGACAGCACTCTGGCACAACTTTACAGGAAAGCCCCTTTGGTCTGGCTGCAGCTCTGTGACAGCAGAAGCTGGTGCAACCTTCCCTGGAGGGTACCAGGTCTCTCCTGTGCTCTGCTGCTCACTGAGTTCACATTTCCACGATGCCAAATCTCTGACACACCCACATGATCACCAGCCACGGATCCTCCTGTGTGGGCTGAATCCCACTACCATCTCTGAGCACTCCCTTGGGTAGAAGGAGTGAGAATGGAGGTCCTGCAGCCATTTGACTTTAATGAAGTTATGTGCGTTGGCACTGATTGAAGAGCTGACCTGTGTGAAGGATGTCACCATGCATAATCACACCGGAGTGTGATGCCTGTCATTTATCATTTGCACCAATCAGCCAGGAGCCCCCTTGCACCAGCGCTGTGGAGATACAGAATAAAGTAATCCCCTTGCAGAGGGCTTACAATTCTGGAGTAAGCACAAACATTTAAGCCTTGAAGAAAAGGGAGAGAAATGACATTGCTCCCGGCCCTTGTTTCCTAGCAGGTTTATATTCATCGACCGCGAACCTTAATACAGTTTTCACTCCACTTGTCAATTGTTAAGATAGATTTGGGGGCTGTCAACAAAATGTTACAGTTGAAAAGACCCAGCTAGAAATAATAGACTAAGAAACATCAAAATTGTCATAATACTGTAAACCACCACAGAGGAATGAGTTTGGGCCTTTCATGTTTCATGGTCCCTTAGATGTATCTGAGAGCAGCCACAGCCCCCCTGTGCATCCCTGGGAGAGAAATGGGCACCCTGAGAAGCAGGTTCACCTGGCTTGTCTCTGACACCAGCTTTTGGACAAGGTGCCTTGCTTGCCCGGAGCCAGCTGGCTCCAGTTGGCCCACAGGCTGCTGTGGGTGAACAACTGCTTGCATCATGCTGGGCACAAAGGGACCTGATCCCCACATCTCCTCTGGATGCTGCCACAAAGTGGTGATGCATTCCTTACGCAGCTGGAGGGAAGCTGAACACCTGGGGAGCACATCAGAGCTAAAGCCCACCATATTAATGTGGCTGGATGTGAGCTGGGTAGTTTGGGAGCGCTTGCACAGCACATTTCACTCTACAGTCAGAGGGGTTTATCAAAGTAGAGGGTTTCTTGTCAGCTTGTTCATCTGAATGGTGTCTCAACAGGCTCCTGTGGGGACACCTGTGCCATTGGGTTCCCAATGCAACCTTATCAGGGGAGCAATTCCCACCCAGGTCAAGCCAATTCTCACTGGGGCTTCACTGACACCCCAGACTTTTTCCTAGAGGGTCCTGCTTGTTTCCAAGAGAGTTTTGCTTCCAATGCCTACATTCACATGCTGCCAAGGCAGTACTGAGACTGTTCATCTCTCTGCCGGGCTTTGGGTCTGAGCAGTGAAGAGCTTGGCCATGGGGAATTTTAGTAAAATGAAATGCCCTTTGTGTTTAAAACAGCTGCAGCTCCTACAATAGAAAGCCTGCAACTCAGGACCTGAAATGATAAAATTGGGTGTAGTCTTAGGTGACACTGGAGCAGTAGTCACTCCCATGTGTGCTTTTGGAACCTTATCAGACAGTTCCACTGGCACTGAAATTGTGTTGGGACCTGTTGTATGTTGACAGTCTTTTTTCTGCTCACTTTTTTTTTTTTTTAATAATTAAAACCATAGATGAAAGTAGCAGGAGACAGTCACATAAAAGGGGTTGAGCACAGAAGAATTCACTTACAAACTCTTCCTGTGCACTTAAGAATGCAGCTATTCTTTTTACCCATCCAGACAACCGGACCCTTTCAGATAATGACAGGGCTGTGTGTTTTTGACTTATCTTGTGAGGAGTGTGGTGCCGGGAGGCGCGAGCCTGCACCCAAGCGGTTCATCCCCTGGGAGTGCCTGCCCCAGCCGGCAGTGCTCAGAGCACAGCCTTGCGGGAAAATACTCCTGGAGCCGGCACCCTGCTAGAAACCATCTCTTCCTGCCTGAGCCCAGCCTGAGACGGGAAAGATGACTGTGGGAAACATGCACCTTATTTTTGTGAGGTGATGCTGTTCTGAAGAGGGATTTACCCCATCAGTGGATGTCCCAGGGACAGGGAGCTCGGGAAAGATGCTTCCTGCAGCCCCTCCAAGTACCTCACAGGTACCCTTGCAGAGCCAAAAATAAGTTGTCCTGGATTCAATTAATTTCTGAGCTTGCACAAGGATAGCGGAGCTACCTCACAAGTCAGGTCAGCAAGGACTTCTCACAAAACAGAAGCCACTTCATTAAAGTTGGTCATTCACTAGTGTGATAAAGTAATTAAAGCCTCCTGATTGCTTTCTCCCCCTGCTGCTCCTTCTCTACTACAAACATGAAGGCTCTGGTATAGATGGAGCTGTTGACACTTCGTCAGTGAAAATTCAGAACTGTGCAAGTAAAAGAAATGTTTTTATGGAAACTATAAATAGTTTTGCATTGAAGCAAATGTATTCTTCCTCCTAAAATAGATTCACCTTGCAAACAGCTTAAGGACAGTTTCAGCGCCAGAGGAATGCCTTCAGAGTCCCCTCAGGAGACAGAAACAGCCGTTTTTCCCCTGAAAGAGCAAACGGCAGCAGCGGAGATCCCTCTGCTGCCACCCCCCTTCCTCCTGTTCCCCACTGCCTGGCAGCATCCCTCTGTGCTGGGGTGTCAGCCTGGGAGACCACACGGCATCCTTCTACTAAAAAGGGATGTTAATTCATCCAACTAACTTTTCCAATCGTTTTTACTAAATGCGTGCAACATGCACGCTCATTATGTGGGTGAAAATTGATGAGGAAACTTTGGGGAGGGGGAGCCGCGACTTCCCACGATCACTCGGAGCAGTGGGTTGCTTCTCCTTTGCTCCAAAGAGAATCATGCATTCAGACAATGCAAACATCCTGTCAGGGCTGCAATGTGTTAACAGCACGCTCCCCTTGCTGCCAGAGCATAATTTCATTCCCTGTGGGGAATCACGGGTGGCGGTGCTGGGGAAGACGAGGAGATGCTAGAAGAGAAGAAATATTTTTAACTCACCTTGAGGCTGTGTGTTGGGTTGACGACGCAGACAAGTTGCCCGGCAGCTGAGAAAACCCTCTTTGCCTTGTAGTGCTGAAACCGCAGGTGAATAAGATCTAACACAGCCCCAAAGCACTGGGTGAAGAAAAGCATCACAACTTTTGGCGTTGCTGCTGCTGCTGCTGCTGCTGCTGTTGCTGCTGCTGCTGCTGCTGTTGCTGCTGCTGCTGCTGGCAGTGGGCAGGGGAAGCAGCCGGGGAGCTCTGGAGTCCTTGCGCCCGGGGTGGGAGTGTAGTCGGCGAGAGCTGCTCTCCGGCACAGCTTAGCATGCCTTCATATTCATCATCAAAATAAGACGGGAAGAGGCTTGCAGCAGCGGGGCGGCCAATGGAAAGGACAGAAATGTTATCCTTGAGGTCCGGAGACAGCCAATAACAAATGCCTCCCCTCCAGAAACTCCCTGATGAATAGAGCCTGGTGGAGAATGTATTATTGAACATTACCATACATCAGCACATTGCATTTATCTTGTGATTGCAGCCAGTCATACGTAAGGCTGTGGAGATATGCAGGCAAAATTGATTGCTTAACATCTCCATTTATTAATTGCCTTAATTTAACAAAGGAGTGCTCGGATAGCAAAGCTACATGTAAGGCGTAGGGAAGAACCCCTCCAGCAAAACTGTTAGAAAGTACCAAAAATAGGTTAAGCAGACTATGTTTTACTGAGGGAGAAAAATCAAATATGCAAAGAGAATTACAGTTCCTTGCAGGGGTTAAGCAGAAGTAGAGCCTGCTACATAAATAGATTCTTGTCTGTGCATTCACAGGCTTCAATTTGGATTTTCACTCTCTGAAGTTGTCTAAATTTTATATTCTGCTACTTCACAAGAGTCCCAGCACACAAATAACATTTTCCCCATCATTGAAAATAGGAGAGGTCAAGTCTCAGGTCTGGTGTAACTTGGAATAACTCCATTTAGAGACAGCAATATTTTCCTGATTTACACTTGCTGGTGGATCAGGTCTGTCGGACACAAAACATGGTAATTACTGGATACTGGAACTATGGGAGCATAAAAAGGCACAGAGCATGCTTCTAAAAATAATGAAATACGTGATGCATGAGAGCACACACAGAGAAACTTGCACTGAGGGAAAAGTGGCTTCTAAATCAACAGAATAATTAAACATGCAGAAGGCTTTTGCTTGTTATTCATCTGCATATCGGTGAGCAGGAAATCACGAATTAGCCATTAGATAGTCCTAGGCATTAAAAAGGAATTAGGGAACTGCAACGAAAATAAACATGCTTTTAGGTATTATTACCAGAGCGTATCTCTGTTGGTGGGCAGGGATCCTTCTCGAGCCATTGAGTCTCATTAAACTTGAGTCCCTGTAACAGGGTTTTCTGGGAGGTGACTGCACTGAAGCAGCTGAGGGAATCAGAAAGCACATTCATTTCGTGGGACAATCCTGTGTGATATGTTGCTCTGCCTGTTAATAAATCAAAGAGAGTTAATTTAATTAGCTCTCTGCCTGAACTTCCTATCAGGGTGCTATTTAGGCTTGCTAGCTAAGTACTCAGATGGCTTATTTAGCCTTGGTAATCCTTTTTCCCTTCAAAGCAGAACAGAGAAAAGTAGCTTTTCTTTCATTTTTTTTCTTCTTTTTAAATGTGAGCCCCATGCTGGGGGTGAGGCTGCTGCTGTGGACAGAGCAGCCCCCGTACAGCGCGGGAATTAGCCTGGGACTGTATTGTCACAAATGCCTCTTCCTAAATCAATACTGCAATCCTGGCTGTGCCAGACTGCAGAGAGGCTGTGCATAAAAAAAAAAAAAAAAGGAGGCCTGAGTAGATAAATAAGTGAAAATTGTGAGTGCTGAAACAGCTGATTACACAACCCCCAAAAAACGTTAGGGATGGGAAGAATATGTATCCCTTAGTTCTTAACATTTGGTTGTAAATGAGAACAGGAGATAATTTTTGCAGTGCTGAGTGACACTTTGAGAATATTTTCAGACAGACTTGAGGACAAGTGAGTGAATTGATTTGCTTAAACGTATTCTTTCTCTCTCTGTTCCCAAACTAACTGTGAGAACCCAGCTATTTATTATTTGTTTTTTCCTGATTTGTAGTTGGTAGCTGCACAAATCTCGATACCAGGAAATTTCTGTCTGCAAGTTACCAGTGCAAGTATTCTGCCATCAAAGCCTTAAATGGGCTAAAGGTCCTTGCTATTTACACTGGTTATTGCCACTGAATCCCTGGAGATCATTTCTGTTTGACTATTGACTAAATGCCTAAACTTGGGGGAACATCACCATATCCATGGGCAGCAGAAATGGAACCCCCCATCCCTGCAGTCCTGCTAACCTCATGGCTCTGGCAATTCTGTGATCCACCCTCCCTGAGACCCAGCTGCCTTCCAGCGTTGGCAGGAGAGGTATCCCTGATCCCACAGGCACATAGGAGCATCTTCAACCTGAAAATGCATCCATGCCTATGGGCTGGTGTATAAAAAGGGTTGTTGTTCTCCAAAAAAAGACCCCCTTCAAGGACAGGTGAGGGACCTTTGCAGTGCCAAAATCCCTGTGTGCATCTGTGCCCATCATACTTGCTACATGTGACCTTCTGAGGAGCATCTGTCTGCCACCAATATCTGTGGGACAGGATGAAAATGAGCATTCTGAACGTTAACTCGTGCTCAGTGCATGAGCTCACATTCATGGTGGCACATCTGGAAAATATTTTACTTCCCATATTCTGTTCAGAGACCCTCACACAGCACCTGCTTACTGCATTTCAACACAGGACTTTTAGCACCTGCTTGACAAGGGACCCTACATCCACCAAGACACAGCAGCTGGCTATGCAAGCAACTTCTCTTGCAAACAAAGGATCAGCAGCGTGGTCTGGCCTGCGGGTGTGGATCCAGTTCTTTCTTATGCTTTTGCACACAGAGGCTCTGGACCAGCATAACTCCATTAATTTGAGTTCATGGTGGTCTCATCCAGGCTTCAGATGCAAGGTCTGCTGCCCTGCCTGGCCTCACACCGTGGAGTGGGTCCTTAATGCCATTATTTAGCTGTATGGGTGCAGCCAGAGAGAGGAGAAACAAGTTCCCCTGCAAGGGGTGCTTGGTGAATCCCATTTCACTGCTGGTTGCAAATTTCTGGTGACTGCAGCTGTTATTTCCAAGATGGTTAATTCTGTAACAGACAGGTGGGAAGTGGCAGAAGTCCATGAGCTAAACCTGCATTAGATCCAGATTTTGGCAAATTAGCAGCTCAAGTGGCATCACTGCAATACACATGGGATTATAATGCTCTAGCAGCTCAGCTGCTGCTGCGGCTGCGTCAGGTTTGCACGGTAATAGGATCAGCTAGACACAAAAACCGACCACAGCAGCAAAAAGCCTTCCAGCTTTTCAGTCCAAGCTGTCAAGGCGAAAGGAGAATGCTTGTGGGAAACCTCAGGTGTCCAGGCACTGTGTGACTTGGCAGGATGACAGCCTGGGAGATGCGTTGTCCAAACCCAACACGAGATTTTGGGTTTCAACCAGATTTGTTGTCTTTCTGACTGGGCACTTTTGGGGGTCACCTTCCTACATGCTGCTCTGTCCCTCCAGCAGCCATAGGGGAAACCTAACCTGCCTTGGACAACATCAGCACTAGTCTTTTTCCCAAGAACAGGAGAGCAGATGCTGCTCAGGCTATCACAAGTGTCCATTCAGGCACCTTTCCAGCCTGCCCACGTTTCTGAGTGCTGGTAGGATTTCTGGCAAGGCTGGCTGACACAGGACGTACTGTGGCTCCACTATTTGTATTTCCTGAGAAAGTAGTCAGGCCAATCTAACCTGCCACCCGGCTGGGACATCAGGCATCCTTTGGATGCAAACTTCATGTGTGTTCAAAGCTTCATGTGCTCTCCTGGGTCTCACAGGAGGTTTGAGGAGAGGTGTTTGCACTGTTACCATTTTCCTGTGTTGTCTTTTGGGCAAGAACATAAGAAAAGTCTCACTAGCTTGGTGCAATGATCCCTCCAGCCCAGCACCCTGCCCCCAGCAGCGACTACAGGAGATGGCATTTTGAGTTGGCTTGTGGGCAGGGACCACCACCTGCTGTCCATTCTCCTGGCATTCCCTAAGCACCCACAGCTGTCATCTTGGGGCACTGGAGGGCACATCCATAGAGAGTCAGAGCCTTTTAGAAGTAGCAACAACTTTTACAACTGGGACAAGAGTCGTAGCCCTCCAGCCTGGCCCCTGTAAAGCACGTGTCACTTCACACTGGCTGCTTTGTGCTTTGATTGGACCCCATCCTTTCCAAAAAGCCTGGCTTTGAAGATTCCGATGAAGGAGACTGGTGGCATCTCCTGCTAAGTTCTTCCAAAGATAATTCACCTTCACCACTGGCATTTTTTATCATATTTTCAGTCTGAATTATTTTCCTGCATAACCTTCTGACTTCAGAAAGTCATAGTGCTTTCCCTCACTGAGCTGGGGCAGTCTCTGCCATCACAGTCTTTCTCCATGTGAAGACACAGCTTTTTCCCAAAACCTCCTCCACAAAACCCAATAGACAGATAGTGTTTCCTTTGCAAAGCACCTTTCTTGCCCAAGATCAGGTCACTCTTGCAGCTTCTCTGTGCATTTTGTCTACCTCCTCCTCCACCTCTCTTCTTGAACCTGATCTGCTTCTCACCATCAAGGAGTACAGAAGCAAACAGACATCATTGTGCTCCGGTTACAAGCATGACCTGTCCTCTCCTTTGGGTCTCCATTCCACACCTTCACTTTGCTTGCAGGGCAGATTTAACACCAGTGCAGCTACAAGGAAGCCAGAGCTGCCTGCAGGCATGGAGGAGAATCACAGACCTCTCTGAAAAATGCAGGGAGGTACTCCCTCCTCTCATCTTCTTGGGTGACTACAGTGATGGGAGGTGAGAATATAAGCAGATTTTTTTTTCCCCTTTTTTAATAATCATCTGTCTTTTCTCAAATGCTAAGTGTTGTCAAAAGTTGTTGGCTTTACCAAAGCTCTTTATCTGTGGTGAATTATTTTGCCATATAGGTTTTCAGAAATCCATTTTGACTCCATTAATAGATATAAACAATAGCTGCACTGGAACTGTACACATGCTTTAAGCAGAAACTGATCTTAAATGTCTCAACAGTTTTTATTTTCTCGGAAGAACAGCTTTCATTGGGCAAGAACAACCAAAAGCAGCCTTTTAAGCAGTTAAATAACACATCAATTAAGATATCAGTAATAAATGCCACAGGCAATCTTAAAAAACTTGGGAGAAAACAAAATTTGTCGAACTGGAACCAATTTCGCAATTCTGAAGTTCTTCCCAATGTTTCCTGAATGCTGCCTTTCTACTCCCTCTGGGCAGCTCACCTTCAGCTGTGTGTGGTCATTGCCCTCAGAGCTGCTTTGCAGCACTGCAATCCAACACCATCATTGGAATAACTGGGGATGCATGCTGCCAGTGTTTTACACACTTGGTCCATGTCTCCCCCATCTGTCACAGAGCAAAAGTCGTTTCTGCACCCCCTGGCCACCTGCAGAGCATCGTCACAGCACAGCTGCTAAGCTGGTCTCTTCCCTGGTAATCTCCCTTTGGCAGAGAGTTAAATTTCTTGCTGGTATTGCAGGACACTGATGTGGCAAGACGTGTTTTTCTTTTATTCCTTTCAAAGCCATCCTTTCTATATTAATATTATCAGGACATGAGTTTTCTAGTTGTTGGATCAAGAGGGAAATTCTTCATTTCTCCTTGGGGTACATCTGCTGCCAAGGGAAAAATGTTGCTGCTTCTACTGTCTTAATTTTGTCCTTTCACACGGCTGCATTAGGTATTCTCTGCCTTCCTCTGCTCGCTTATTAACGGAGGAGTTTATGGCAATATCTCATGCCACTTCTCTGCAAATGTTATACCCGAGAGAGCATCTCCTTTAACTCTCACCAGCAAGCCAGCAGCTCAATAAAGACACTTCACATTTTCATGCTGTTACTAGATAAAGTAACTGCCATCATTTCCTATCCATAGTGGTTGCCTGGTGCCCAAATTACCATAAAGACCTATTGCTTTCAATTGCCAGCTTAACAGTGCCCACCGGAGACTTCTGCTGCCCCAGGCCACACTGGCTGGGTGGATGGATCGTATCTGCCTCAGTCGCCTTGCGTTGGAGAGAAAAAGCTCCTGGAACCAGAAGTGATGGATGGAGGAGGCTCCTTTTCCTGCCGACAGCGCGAGCAGCGGCTTGTTCAGAGGCAGCCTCTAACCCTGAGTAGGTTTTAAGGGATGAGAGCTTTTCCGTGGCTGGGAGGCCTGCCTGAGAGGCTGTCTCTGTCCCCTCTCTGTCCCCTCTCTTTGCTCCCAGAGCTGTGCTGAGCCGGGGGATGTGGCAGTCGGCAATGCAGGCTGGCGGCAGTGCAGCTGATGCCCTTTAATCTCCTCGGTGTGCTGTCAGCTCCAGCGCTGGTGTGTAATCAGGATGCTGGGGGCCTCCCTAGGAGCCTGCCAGAGTCCCAGTGGGCTTTTTTTTTCAGTCCAACTGCTTTAAAACAGACACAGAGACACAGGCACAGGGATGTGCAAAGGACAGACTGGTAGCAGGAAGGAGAGAGACTTGCTGTGCTCATGTCAAAGGATGAGAAGCTTTTTGGGGCTGCAGAGGAGCCCTGATGAACCAGGTACTGCTGCTCCCGACTCCCTCACGAAGGAGGAGGGCATGGAGAAAAAGAGGTGGAGGGCTATATCCGAACAACTCAGCAAGACAGAATGAAGTCCCTGCTTTTCTGGGTCACAAGAATGATAAATTATTCAGGCTGGGAATGGTTGGACAAGTGTCTAAACTCCAGATCCCTTTCCCAAATTTCAAACCGCTTTTCCTGAGAGTCTCTGGGACAGATTACAGCAGTATCTTCCCTTGTGGTCCTGATGAGACCAGGGGCCACCTTCACTATCTGAGGGTCTCACCAGCTCCTGCCATCTAAAGGCTCGCAGATCCCACTGGTGACCACTGGCCAAGAGGCACATGCAGCCTTTCCAAATCTGTATTCAGTCATTTGAAAAATGTGTCTGCCAAAGGCAGTGTTTCCGAGGCATTGCTGCAGAGCTCAATTAGCTAATGGCACAGGGACTGGGGAGTGATGAGGATGAGAGGCAGCACTCAGTGCCAAGTGCTGTTAAGATGATTACCATGTCCCAGCATATCACCAAAGGCTCCCATCCCGCATGGGCTGCACCCAGGAACAGCTTGCTTGGAATGTGTCCTTCCACATCTGCACAAGTACCAAAGGCATCCTGGCAGCTGGTGGCATTTTTCCAGCCTACAGATAGCTTACAGTTCAGCCCACACAAGTCAGAGATGGTGCAGGGACTCATCTGCCCAGAAACGGCACAAAAAAAAAGATGCTGAAGAAGACCCTCACCTGGAGGACCAGATCCTCTTCCTGTGCTCACAAGTGGTGCTCCCACGACACCAGTGGCACTTGTAGACAGGTATCTGATGGCAAAATTTCACTCTTAGACTATTTATTTCATCCTCAGGATAATCTCAGGAGGAAAAAACTGAGGTGGCCCCCTTCAGTTTCAGTCCTCCCTGAAATGAATTCTGGGGCTGTCCTTCAGCTCACTATACCCTTGTGATTATGCTGAATGAAGCAGAGAAGAAGCAGGCCAATGATTGCATCGCCAGGTGCCCAGTGCACGTTCTGCAGGGACTGTGTCTCCCTGTGCCCCTGGATTGGCATCTCACAAGCAAGACACAGGCTGAAGTGTCCAGGATCCCTATCACACAGCCCATCTGGCCTTGGATAATGTGGCAAAAACCATGGTGAGAAATGCTGGGGAGGGTTGTCCAAATATGACCTCTTTTTACCTCTTCTTTGCATCCCAGGTGGAAGAGCAATGCTGTGCCATGCTTTAAATGTGGCTGGAGTCATAGACAGGGCAAAGGATGTTGGTAAAGCAGTGGAGAGGGGCGGAAGGTGAGAGTTAGGGGGGCAGGAAATGTGCCTATAAATAATTCACTTCCCTTGTGTGGTAGAAGGAGATATATCTGGAGTTATTAACGTTGGTTATAAACCCTTAATTCACTATTTCCTTGGAGAAAGACAGCACAACTTCCCTTTGTGCTGGTGGGCATGTCACCCAGAGTCCCTCTGGGCAGGTAATTCCTCACCATTATAGGCTTTCAACAGTGCTTGAAGTAAATTTAAAATATGTAGCACTGGAAATGACAACAACCAAATGAATACTTGCAGCCACATCACATTCTTGGTTTCCCTGGGGAGAGCAGTTTCAATACTGACAGTGTTGCCTGTTTTGGGGCACAGCCACATGTCAGACCTTATTGCTTTTCTTCCTGTGTTTGTAAATTTAACTAAATTAATTTGATTTATATAGCCAATAAACAGGTGCTTCTGTCCCCTGCTCTCAGACACAATTGTCAAGTGGACTGCTCCTGCAGCCACCTCTCCACCAGTAATAACATCTTTTAGTGGAAAATAATAATTTAAAGGGGCAATGGTCCTAATTGCATAATGTCTTGATAGTGGCTCTGTTTTCCAGAGAATAACTAATGTTTTTCACTACAGGATCAGTTATCATCTCTGGGGATACAGCCACCTCTTTCCTGGAATGCTTTTCATGCTAGAGAACACGCATTGAAACCAAGAGCAATATTGTCAGCACAAATCCCAGCTGACACCACGCGTTCCTGGCTGTGATATAGCCAGCTCCCGAGGGCAAGCAGAGCCTGACCTCAGGCAGCCAGCAGAGACCAAAGCTGAAAGCTTCCAGCCTGGGATATAGCTCTGCTGCTTTAGGCTGGAGGGAAAATTCCCAGAGCCTGCTCTCCAAGGTTTTTCCAGCAAAGCGGCTACTTCGAGTTAAACATCTTGATGTGAAAACATCCCTCTGCTGGCAGTAATAGCTGAGGGAGCTGAGGGAGCTGAGGGAGTGATTTGTGTGCATCAGCACTGGGACTAAAACTGCATGCATTGCTCCTCATGGCACACCACACTTGGGCAGTAATTCAGAGCCTGATTTCCTTTCTTTGGGGGCTCGGTGTTTCAGATGCTTTTCGACATTTTTTACCAGAAGTCTAAGCCCTCAGTAAAACTGAGCATCCAGATGGCTCAACACAAAACCCTAAAGCAAGTTATCAAGACCATCCTGACTATGTCTTGACCTATTACTAGAAAATCAACAGCTCCTGCAGATCTCTTGCCAGTAATTAGCCGGTGGACAGCAAACTGCTCTTCCTCAAGCCCTTCCACCACTGCCACTTTCCCACCGAGCTGTCACCCTCAATCAAGGAAAGCCCCAGTGAGCAGATGAGCCCTGACCTCTGGCCTTGAGGCCACCATGCTCTGGCTCAGAGGGTCTCAGGAGGCTTCCTTCCAGAATGCACACTGGTTTACATTTTAAATGGCAATTTAAAAACCATGATACAGCTAACACTGAAAACACGACTTGTTTGAAAGCAATCCCTGTCACACAGCATAACAATGGCATGCCTCAGGGTTTGCCTTGTTTTTTTTTTTTAATGTAAAGATATCAAATGATCAGCTGACTCTCACGGTGTTATTTCACCTCTCCACATGAAGCAAGACCATCAGACACACTTTTCTTAATTACTCAGCAATCCCACTGAGATTCATTTATCTCTGGGGTTAAAATATGCCAGGCATTTAACGTACAAACCAAATGATTGTATTAGAAGTTTGCCAGAAGGAGTATCAGCCTTTTATGGGTGTAAACTTCCCTGTTTGAACGATTCAGAAAGGTGGCTGTGATATATTCAGTTTAATTATTTCTTTCGATGGCTTTATAAATGTCTTCTCTACTATCTACAAGCAGTGTACATCTCGATTATATACGACATGTTTGCTTTTAACCAAAAGCAAATCAATAAAGAGACTCCACTTTTTATTTAATGTCGCTGTTGGATGGCTGCACACAACCAAAAACCCCACGAATATAAGTTGAATCATAAAAATCCAAACAGCTACTTAACAAAGCATAAAAAATAGATGCCAAACCTTTGTTTTCTGGAATTAGATTATAAACCATGCCCCTGCATCTGAAATGCGACATAGCAGAGCTGGAGGATAAGGCACGAAGCAGCATCTTCACCCCTCTGCCTCCTGGCATGGTGGCTTTGAATCAAAGTCCAAGAGGAGTCATCCTGCCTCAGAGAACACCTACCAGCTGTCCTGGCCCATGGCCCATGATAAGAAAGGAAGAGCTGGGACAAATTGCAGTCTCAAAGTTCAGATTGGGAATTTTTTTTCCTTGCATTTTTATTTTTCAATTTTTTAAATCCCGTATCATTTGGCCCCTGGTCCAGTGTGCAGTCCCGGGGGTTGCCACCTTGTCTGCATTTCTGTTGTGCCTGCTCAGGGTGAGATGTCCCAATGCACAAGCACAAGTGGGACAAAGTCATGATGGAGGACCTCACCCCTCTGGTGATCTTGGCTCCTAAATCCACTTCCTTTTAGCAAAGAAAATAAGCACATTTTTGTTCCTCCAAAACACCACGGGAGGAGGTTTGGCCACCCTGTGCCTCTTGGCCCTTTGGTCCCTGGCTGAGCCTGCCTGGGGCTGAAGCCATTCAGCAGGAAGGCAGAGGTGTGGACTTGTGGACAGCACGGTCACATCCCTATAGGAAGATTGGGCACAGAGCGAGTCTGAGTGCTCCAGGGTGAGGCAGGGGTGGGAGGCACCCATGGCACCCTGCTCTCACTTGCAGGGGCACTCAGACCACACATGAGTATCCTCAAGCCCCCAGGGAAATTCAGCCTTTCCCAGCCTGTGCATTTTTCACTATCACAGTCCCGTTCATCCCCTACTGCCAGTCTTGGAGTGGTGATTTCTTGCCTCCTGTGGCTTGTCTGGCTGTGGCCACATCCATGGGTGAGATGGACTTCTCTGCCTCAAAGGCCAGGGCAAGGAAAGTGGGGGAGGAGGAACACAACACCCAGATTAATTCACACTCGGCAGCTGTTGCCAGTATTACTAGTTTCCATCATGAGAACAGTAAGCAAAGAAAAGAATTTAAATGGCTTTTGCTTCTTGTATATCTGATTTTTCCACTGTTTGCAGATCCCGTCAATTAATTTCTCCTGAAGAAGAGAAAGTCCTTCTAGATGGTTTTCCAAGGCTTTGTGATTAATGTAATGGGAGCCCTTATGGTGTTGATTTGTGTTAGAGTGTCAGTCTCATTTGCAGGTAACCTTGGACAGATCCACTCCACTTCACTTTGCTGGGCTGTAGCATGGTCAGATCTGTTCGAGATGCACTTTGTTACCGGCAGAGGTACCCTCTGGGCACTACATCAGTTTGCAAGTACTTAGTCACTGCTGCCTCTTAACCCTCTGACCACCAGGATATTTGCATTTTGTAAGTTAAATAAACTGTATTCAGTGGCTGACTCGGGTAAATGGCAATTTCTTTAGCTAGTGGGTCCTAATTAACCAGGTCTGAGTAAGGCAGACACACATATCCTGGTAATACTGTCATTGCACATTGATATTCCAGCTGAGGATCCCGGGGATCTTCATGTGACAGTGCAGGGGACAGGGCAGGGGGGTGGGTCAACAGTGAGTATGAGAGTGTCCCTTTGCAAATGGACACAGGGATAGAGTGACCCATTGCTGCCTACAGCAGAAGTCTGGGCAGCGCCTGGAAGTTTCCCTAATTTCAGTGCTCTACTCCTGTTTCCAGCTCCAGGCTTCTCCTGCTTCCTAGAGTCAGAAGTACATGGGGAATCTATTAGTTCATTTTCACCTGACACCAGAGCACCACAAAACCCCACTGGTCTCCGGGACACTTAAATGATGCTGCGAGCCTTCGGCAGGGGCTGAGCCAGGGAGCGCTGACCCTTTGACCATGCATTGACCCTTCGACCACAGCCGCACCCCTGTTGCTGGCAGAGAGGGAGAGGGGTGTTTGGAGGGAAGGAGGTAAAATAAATGGAAATGAAACAGGGTAAGAAAGAAGCTAAGGCTTGTGTGTGACTAGATCTGCTAGACTGGAGAAGAAAATTGTCCCTGATGTTTTCCAGTGAAAAACAGCTTTTGCACTCAATACATGTTTTCAAGAACATGATCATTTTAATGATTTTTCATTATATGAAAAGTTTTGACTGCCAAGTCCCAAATGTTTCCATTTTGCAACCTATGGGTTTCTCATGGAGAAACTTGAAAAACATCAGCACAGACAAGAAAAGTCCCTAATTCCATGGGGAAAAAAAGACCCACATCAGCTCTGGCTGGAGCCTAGAATCAGCCCTGTGGATAGGACTCAGGAACAATTTCCCATCCTATTTGCTCAATTCAGTGTCAAGGAGAACTTTTCCCTTGTTTAGGGCTGCAGAGCAGGCTTCCTCCTGCATCCTCACAAGAGGGAGTAGCTGTTACACCACGTAGAAAAGGGAAGAGGCGATGGCACCGTGTCCTATGTCATGGTCAGTCTTCTTCTAGACTCTTACAGAAAATACTGAGAGAGGAGAGAAGTGGAACCCCCTTGTAGCAGCTTTCAACCCATTTTTCTGGTGAATCACATTTTGATGGAAGCTGGGTCAGGAAAAGCCCAGAAGAGAGAGGCTGTAAAAACTGGGATCTGTAGCAAATGCTAACAAGAGAGCGTGGTAAGAGGGTTTAAATGGACAGCTTACACACAAAGCGTTTTAAATCCGATGGTAAATGACAACTGTGTTCCTTTGTGCCTTATTATTAAATCGTGTCGGATTAATCCGACATTAAGTGGTATTTCTGTCTCTCTCCTCTGCCACGCGGATACATCATTCCCATGAAATACTGTGTTTCACTTGTGCCTCAACCAGCAGCGTGGGACCAGCTTATCTTTTGCAGAGGGAAGAAGTGGCTTCCTCTTCCTTACTGCTCTCATAGACTGTTTTCCTAGATATTATATGGGAAAAAAAGAAGTCTGCAAAATGGGGATGTTGACTGTTCAGATTCAGCTTGGCTGCTTCTGTTCTTCCTAATCAAAATCTGACTATCTTGGAGAAATTTTCTGCTCGTGAAGATTGCATTGTGCTGTTACCAGACAAAATTGTGATGTCCCACCTTGGAGAAGACAACAAATAAGAGATGACCCTCCATGACACATTTTCTCAGGTGCTCTATATTGGTATACAAGGAATGATGGGCTTCAGCTGCATATAGAAACAAACAGATCCTTTAAGAAAGTTCACTTTTGTTACAGCCACACTGAAGAGTGAAAGGAAGAGCCCCAAGAGCTGTGTTGCTTCTTTGACAGTGGCCCTAGGACTGTAAACCAAAAGTCATGGATTCTCTGCAAGATTTTCCACTGATCTCAGTCATTTGGACAACTTTCAATTATTCTGTTCTGGACCTCAAAGCTGCACTAAAAATAATAATAAAAAAAGAAAGTTAAAATAGCAGCAATTCCTGGAAATTCTCCTGAGCTTTCTGGTACGGTCCTAGTAACATGTATCAGGAAGGAGAGAATGACTGCATAAAGCATTTGACATTGATTGAATATATAGATTGGTGGTGTCTCAACCCCTGTTTTAATCTTTCCATTACATATGATATTTTTTTACAGAGAAAGTCTCATTGTATAGAAAACAATTTCTTGCAGCCTTCAAATAGACGAGAAACTGCAGCATCTTAATGGAAGGTAAATTACTGATGCTTTCACAGCCAGAGCCATTCCCTGGTCTGATGGAAAGGTTAACCATTTAGCACCTCCTCTGTCTGAACACCACTCTCCAAGAACGAGAATTTGGCAGAATATGTCACAGTGTATGCCATAGCAGGAAAAGCTTCTGCATATTTGCTGTGAGGGGTAGTTATTTCATGCCAATGGGGACTGAATTTTTAAGAGTGGGGAAATCCCCTATGGGGAGAGCATCTGGCAGGGGGACAACTTGCAGGGAGCCAATGGCCCCAGTCCTAGTGACTGCCCCCCCTGGGTTGCCAGATGACCACGCAAATTCAGGTGATCTGTCCCCATCTACCTCCCCCGAAGCAAATGAGCAATCACACTTGAGCGCCAAAATCGGATTCCAGCTGAGGTGTCTAGGTGGGGAAGGCAATTCCTTTAATCCACTAAGCTACTTTAGTTCCCTGTCTTTATCTGAAACTCACAGACAGAAAGTGTCACTGGGAACTTGATGGACTTAACTACTTAATGCAATCAGCATTTCTGGGTGCAAATTGGGGTTTCTTGGTTACCTTGCTTAAAAGGGAAACAGCCAAAAAAAGAGAAAAAGGTCCTATTACAACATTCTAGTGGATGTTGGAGGCACCATTTTGGAACCAAATCCTCATTAGACAATCTGTGCAGGTCAAAAAAGCATCTCAGCATAGGATGGGGAGGACAGAGTGGTGTGGGGTGTTTAGTCTGAAAATGGCTGCAAGCCTGAAAGTCTGTCTGTTTAAAAGCCAAGCAAATTCAACACAAATGCTAAAAAATATGGAGCTGGTTAAATCCATTGGACTGCCAGCAGACACCGTGTGGCATGTTGATTTTCCTGTCTTTGGTAAACCACAGAGGCTTCCCACACCTCCACCCCGAATCCAGCTGTCACGGATCCAATATCAGGGGTGCACCAGCACTGCAGCACTTGGATTACTGCGAGCAGCGTGATGCATAATGAAAGTCACTTTTGGCATCAGGCTTTTAAAGCTCCCCCCAGCTCTTATTGTGCTTAGATTTTGGCACGGAGAAACTCTTCTGACAAGAGAGAATGCTGAAACTCACCTCCAGCTCTTCCTGTGGGTGGGCAGCAGGTGTGAGGCTCAGGCGACCCCTCCCTCCCTCCTGTGCCCTTATGCCATCTCAGCCCAAAATTTCCACACGAGAGTCACAGGGGGACTAAGGAGAATCTGGGAAAGGATGAGGAGCTGGCACTGAATGGAGTGGGGGGGCCTCTCAGCTGAAACTGCTGCAGCAGCACCCTGACCCCAGGGCTGAGCCTTGGGATGCCTCTTTCCCACCCCAGGCCCCTGCTCCAAAGGCATCTCAAAACCTTGACCCAAGGTCCCAAAGCCCCCCTTTCTCACCCCCACCACACCACTCAGCTTAATACAAAACGTAAAATGCTTCATTACCCTTCAGGAGGTTATTAAAGGCAATAAAGTGGGGGACTCTGGGAGCGGAAGGTTACTTCCAGTGCCACTAAAGCAGGGAGGGGTGTAACAGCTGAACAACGTGCCCTCTTATAAGGCTTTGAAAGTCAAAGGGAGGGGCACCAGGAAGATTTGTTGTTATATTTGCCTTTGTAACCCACTCAGGCATTTTATTCCATAAAGAGTCCATTCTACATTTTGCTCTGATGCCCTGACCGTGTGCCAGGGCTCCCCATTTGCCCTCTTCACTTGCGGGATCAGGAGATGGCTGCTCTTTGGTAGCTCCACCCTTGCCTGTGTTTTACTGGGGAACAGAATTCTGCCTCTATGTCCATCAAGTCCTTTTCCAAACAGTGGTCATTACCCAGAGTTTCCCTTCATCCATCTCTCCTTTCTTCTTTTTCCATACATGCTCAGTCCTGGGGCTTTTGTCCTACTATATTTTCCCTCTCATTCTTTTTCCTCTGGAAATTGACAATTTCTGAAGCTTCTGGCTCTTCTCTCACCCATGGGTCAGGTTTTTGTTCTTCCCTGGGCAACAGTTGCCAGCCTAGGACATAACAGAGGAGACAGGACAGTGGTGCCCTGGGAAAGAGACAGCAACCACTTGGAGAAAAATTTCCTATTTGTGCAGCCCCAAGTCCAGCTCCAGACCTGGGGACAGCACGGCTCTCCCTGTGTTTCTCTCATCATCCTTACAGGGGTCTCCAGCTGTTTCCAAACCTCATGGCTGTTACAATCATCCCCCCAAAATGGAGATGCACCACAATTTAGAGGGGGTTCATTCCTCAACCCATCCCTGAGGATGCAGGGCACTGCTGACTGATGGTTAATGGCAACAGCCACGTCGGTGAGAACCAGGAGTAAATTGAAGGCCCCCCTTGAAAACAGGGAAAACAGATGTTCAGAAGGTTCACACTCCTCATCATTAACTTCAGAATGTAAATGCCTGATAATTCCTCATTTTATTGCCCAGCCTCATGCTCAGTGTCAGGGGATCCTGCAGAGATGCTTCATACATCAGCTCTGAAGGTCACAGCAGCAGTGGGAGCATACCCAAACAGGAGAGGGGAAGGGGAGCAAGGGACCACTGTTGCAGGTGTTGGGCTGCGGTTGGAAACAAAAGAGTGTCCTGAGCAACTGAGAAAATGAAATATCAGGGTCTGACAGCAAAGAGGGAAAGGGGGAGACCTGTCCTGGACAAACAGGACTACTGGAGTTGAAGATTATCCTTAGTTGGGTTCCTGATCATGGTGCTCAGATTTTTATCAGTAAAAAAACCACAGCATTTTTTCGCTTAAAAAGAATCTTGTGAAAGACAATTCTCTGAATCCAACATGACTTTGTAGGGAGCTAGGTCTGTCCTGGAAAGCAAATTATTTTTCTCTGTGTGGATTTTTGTTACCTGATAAATAGAAATTTAACAATATCTGCTCTATAATTTTCTAACTCTCACACTTCTTTTTTCAGACATTTGTTCGTACTCTTGTCACTTGCTTTTCCTTTTCATCTTTCCTTCCCTCTCTTCCCAAGCACTGTCCCTGTTCAGACCCAGCTGATAGTGGTTAGGACCCTAGGTTAGAATGTGGTGGTGAGCTGGGAGGGGATGAGGTTTTGCATTCTCTGACCTTGTCACTTAGGCCTCCACGCTGAAGCTCACATTCACTTGGGATCTCACTCCTTCTGTTCAGAAAGGATCCTGCAAGAATGACACTCAAAAGGAGATTTTACTGAGGACATCACATGGACAAGTTCATGGTGCTGTGTCTAGAAGGTTCCTGCAATTACTGCAGCAGCTCAGCTGGCCTCTGCTGCAGAAGGAGGGACCTGGTATTGCTCATGGAAGAAGGGACAATGGAAAACAAGAGCCTGGAAGACACAGGACATGGTATGGGTCCCACAACCCACAACGTGAAGGAGAGGCTTACTGGACCTTGATGCACAGCAGGGAGCAGCACTGCTGGTAATATTAAAGCTGGATTTACAATGCAAAGGCTTAACTAGTGAACTGTATTTCCATGCAAATGGATTTCTATGAATGCATGTATGGAAAAACAGCAGCATGGATGAGTGGAGCGGAGCTGAGGCAGGCAGGTGCATCCAGCATGAGCAATTTACTGTGTTAGTTGGGAGACCAGTGGAAGCTCCTCTCATGTTCTCTTAATGTCTAGAGTTTTGCTTAATAAGCATAGAAAACATGCATATTTATTCTTACCTTTAGCAGAGCATATCAAGGATAGGTCAAACATATCTTTGAAGACAGCATGACCACAGCAGTATTCCTCAGGGATCTGAGTAATACAAAGGCACCTCCAAGTTTTCTACTTAACAGATCTCTGTATATCATCACGGACACTTGTCTGCACTTGAAATGTGTCCGTTTAATAACCATGAAGCAACTGGAAATAATAAATGAGAAAATGTCTGACTAGAGCAATGTTAATTATTTGTAACAAAACCAATGTTTGCACTGCAGCCAATATGATGTTGTACGAGTAAGATTAGCCTCAGTTACTACATAAAAAGGTCAGCATGAAATGAGGGGTAGAAAACATCTCTGGTTTGTGAATATGTGCTGTAGACACATATTCAGTCAGGAGTGAGTTATTACAGCCCTCATCCCGATGTTTGAAAAAGCACAGGGGTATGTTATTCTAATCACTCACTTACCATTTATGAATTTCAGCTCATACTGACCAAACAGAAATCATGTGCATGTGTACAGACTATTATTGATTAGCAGCTAAGGACCATTCCCAAAAAGACCACAGGCACAGAGAGACTCTGCAGCTGTGCCTACAACCAGGATAATGTCTTGGCTGGGAACAAACCTCCATTATCCTTGAGGAATAAAATATGCACAGTAATCAGGCAAGGGAGATGTCCAATGTACAGTTAATTTTGGTAAGACGTATTGATCATTTTGCAGTAGTAATGAAGTGAGGCAATATTTAGAGGTCTCCAAGGATTTGCTAATCAAGAAGGTTTTGCCTTGGTGCTTCAATGTGATGCATTAGAGGCAACACAGACAACACAGAGAAACCCGTCCACAGACCACTAAGCAATGATCTGTGCTATGACCACGTTCCCTAAGTGCAAGACTCTTATCAGTATTCAAGTGTGCCTCGCAAAAGACCACGAAAGAGACCTGTGAGATGTCAAAGGCCGGTCACAGAGCAGTCAGGCACACAAGGATTTCATCTCGTCTAGACACGACCAGGCTTTGCCAAGGCGGTGTGCGCAGTATCTTAAACATGAAGCCAGCAAGAATTCGGGCAAGAAAACCCAAACATCAAAAATACATGTATGCATGAATGCATTTTTGTCATATTGCCACTTTCATGTTATAAATTCTCTGCCTAGTCCTTTTTGAGATCGTTTCATACAAAACAAATGTAGCCACACATTGAGTGTGATATTCAGATCATGGGATGCAGGCACACACAGAGTCAACAGGCACACTCTGAGCTGGGTGTAAGGGTGGAAGCTGGTCTCACGAGGGACAGGGACTGCTGGGGAAGTGACTCTAGTGACAGACCAATATCCTTTCTGAATTACTAACACCAGACGTTCAAGGACAAATTATTCCTTTCCAACCTTTCTTTTTATGGAATCTTTCTGTTCTCCCAAAAGATGTAACGTGTGTGTTAAAAGGAAGCTCAAGGCAGTAGGTAACTTCTCGTGCAGGGAATTATAATGTCTTCCAAAACAAATGTTTAATATTAAGTATGGGCACCTTGCTCTGTGGCTAAAACCTGAGCACTCACTGCTAAAAATGCTGTGAAGCACAAGAGCAATCTGGTCACACTGCCGTTTGCTGTGGCATCAAATTGTATCAAGCAGAAGGTTTATCCAGCTCATTAATATGAAGAGATTTTTGATCTTGTTTGTCTTTTTAGGATAAGCAGATGACATTAGAGTTTGCGTCAGATTCTGCCTTCCTGATCAGCGGAACCTGTCTCCTACAGATAAGTGTGACAAGTGTAATTTATGCCACAACAGAACAGTGATGATAAACACTGAATCTAAATAAGATTTTTGACAAAGCTTTCTTACCAGAAGAAGAAAGAGCACAGTAATTCATACACACACGTACACTCAGCCATACACACACAGCCACTGAATCCTACGGCATTATTAATGGAGATGTTTGGCTTTGTTATTTTTAATGCCTAAAATATCTTCTTTGTTAGATGGCTAACTTTATTGTCATATTGGCCTCAGATTTCCCCCTGAGGGAACTTGCAATCTGTATTAACAACCCAGTTCAACAGAGAGGCCCATTTAACACTCTTATTAGCTCAGTACAAAGATTAATTAAGCAATGATCTCTTCCAAACAGCTCCTCATCAGTGGTTAATAACATGTTTGTTAGTTAACTTCCTAAGGCTAGATCTATGATGGAGAATGTTCTAGTGTGCTGGTTAACTGTCTTAGCAATTGTTAAAGGTTTTATTGTCAATGTAAATTGTACTTCAGGATTTGTAACAGGAGCGGTGTTCATAAATTGGTATCTGAAAAAAAAAAAAAAGTAAATTTAACCATGTAGATAGAAAGTCAGTCATTTAACCAGTGGGGGTCTAAGATTCAATTAGAAAGAAGGCCATATTGAAGATAACTATATCATTAAAATGGTCTTTGCAGTATTCTGTACAATGTATTTTTGAACATGCCTAAGACTTCTGCTGGCTTTTTGAATGTTTTTGTTTACAATAGCTTTCTATTGCCATGTAATAACCCTTCCAGCATCTAATGACTCCTTTTCCAGCAAGCTTCTGTGCAGCTGCCAGCCCACAAACAGCAGCACAGCCAGCAGTGGAGGGATGGAGCAGGCCAGTGGTGACAACTAAGAAATAATTGGGATCAGGCTATATATTGCTCTGTCCACCACTAATCCAGGTCAAAAGCTGCAAAAAAATTTAATTTTGTAAGCCTGGAAAGTGAATCACAAAGCTACCCTAGTCTTGAAAAAGGAAGAGGAAAAAAAACCCAACAATTCAAATTAATTTAGGGTTACATTGATTTCTCCTCCATCCCTTTATGGGATCATGTCAGCATTTATCAGATTAATGTCTCCAGATAAAATATTTCTTTTGTAGCTGCAGACCTTGTGCTTTTGTGCCGTGCTTAGAAACAGTGACATCATGTAAATCCTCCTAAAGGTGCTGATTGCAATCATGTTCAGGATACCTGTGTCCACAGGCAGCCTGAGGTGTGACAGTCCCATGGGGCCATGGCCAACCTGTTGGTGCTCCTCAGTGGAGCTGTGCATGGCCAGGAGCAGCACACTGAGCCCACGGCCCCTGCATGGCACCAAGACCACCACAGGGGCACTCCACAGGCTTTTGATGATGGCAGTAACTCCACTGCCTGTGTCCCATGGCCAGATCAGACAAATTACCCTCTGGAAACTGTAGAAAATATATATATGTATGTATTCCAGTAACAATCAGGGACAAAAGCCAAGAAAACTCCTGCTCTTTAACTAATATTCCCTTTTTGATACAGAAATCAATACTGCAGTGATTAGGTACTTTTAGAGCAACACAAAATACTTCTAAAGAAAAAAATAACCCCACGTGATAAATCCTCCTCTGCTGTTCTCGGGTGAAGAGCTGAAAACCAATTTCTATGGTTCAGAAGCAAGCAGGGAAGGAAAACATCTTTCCAGATATTGGATTTATCACTTCAGTAGTACATCAATTTTATCATGTCATTCTCTTCACACTTCACATTGGTTTATACAGGTCAAAATTAGAGCTGAATCTCCCATACATAAATGTGATCTTTCCTTTCTATCCAGATGTGCATGGCTGAGCTGAGCATGGAACTCTGATATATGCCTGTTGCCAGAAAAAAAAAAAAATCTCTCAAATTCTCTATCCAGTTACCTTATTTATTAACTACTCAATACACCTTGTTATAGGCTCTAGCAATTTAAGCAAAATCAGGCTGATTTATGCTCTTATGGTATTTGAGCAGTATTAAATTGCTTTTCCTAAAACAGTGCTGAAATGGGACCCTAATTTGAACGTTTCTTTATGAACAAATCTTGGGGTTATGTAGCCCCCTCATGATGATATTTCAATGTAGAGGTGATGCCATGGGTCCTATGTTTCAGGAAAAGGCTCATGTGTTCATTCAAACCTGTGCAACAAACAGAACAACTCTGTTTTTCAAAGGTTTAGAAATGTTTTAAAAGCGCTGTTTATCACTCTTTTTTTTCCCTTTTTTTTTTTTTAGCTTCATCTCTGCTAAGGTTCCATGCTTCCACTTGGGCCAGAGGATGCCATGATTTACACCAAGCTGTCATCAGGCAGCAGTCCCATTTTTTATGTGTAGTTATGAATGCAGCATTAACTACACCAACAAGAAGACAGGATTGTGCATCACACCCTGCAAGCACTTTAGACTCTACTGATGAATAGGCAAGGCCATCTTCATAATTTGTGCACTAAGAAAGAAAAAAAAGTGGGTGAGATTATAGCAATAAAAATGGAAATTAAAGGCATGAATACAGCAAATAGATTATGCTATCATTCCAGAGCAGACAGCAAAGAAGTCACAGTTGCCCATTTATGTTTTGACAGTTCATGCATCAGATGAGATTTTCAAAGAGGGGTACCACTGTTTGGGGAAGTGGAGAACAGAATAGTTGCTGCTAAGTGTGAATTTAACAGTGCATTTATTATTTGCACAACTTGCATTTGGATAAGCTGGCAAAAAAGCTGTTTCCCTAAAGAAAAAAAAAAAATAGAGATTCAGATCATGCAGGAAAAATGTCACAGTCAGGCATGTTATCTGTCAATTTATCTCCCTTTTACAGTTGTCCTAACCAGACACCTCAAAGGAAAATTCAAAAGCCATCAGAGTCTCCTATTTTCTACCAGAGCTAGACACAGGCTGACACAGCCTGCTCAGCAGCTCTTATAGTCTCCAAGAGATGAGCAGTTTAAGCCCACACATATGACACCCTGAAAGATTCAAACTTGCCCAGGATGGTTCCCAAGCGCAGGAACATGACTGTCTGAGTCTGAACGACTGTGTGATGGAACCTGGCCCATCCCAACAAGAACTTTTCCCAACCAAATGCCCTGTGTGATTTGGCAGCTGGGGCAGGGGCTTTTCCCAGCAGGCAGCTATTCCATTTCAGGAGTTAGGACAGCTTGCTCACACAGAAACAAACTGCTGGATACCAGGAGTTTACAATGCCTGACAGCCTTCCCTACTGTGTAAAAATTGACGTAATAGAAGATGGTTTAGACTCAGTCTTAGTTTACCTCCCAGAAACAGCTGTGTATGCTCACATCATGCTTAAACCTTTCGAAAATTTTGGTAAGTTTTAGCTTCTGCCAAGTCCTACATCTTGAACTCTAAACCTAATTAGGAACTGTGAGGAAAACAAGAATTTCTATTTTATTGTACAGTCCTGCCACTCTTCAGTTTTACTGAATTTTGACTGAGATTTGCAGAGCAGAAAAAAAGTCTCTTCCATGTTCCTTTTTCTGGACCACTACTTCACATAATTTAATAATATCTACTATTACTCCTTTCCTTTCTAAGGGCACAGTCCCAAGAATTTTAATATCTTTGATATAAGATCTTACGTGCCTTCCCCAAGTTCTCACCTGCTTTGCAATAACCTTTCTTGCATTAGGAACCTACTCATAGTGCAGTTTCTACCTCTGCATACACCATTTTTTCTGTGTATTCTTCTATTTTTGGCTTTACACACATCACATCAGATTGAATGTAGGTGAACTACAGGTTTCTTTCTGGCACCAATACCACAAACTTATGGCACTACAAGGTATGGACATCTATGAAATTTTCTCCTTCAGTGATATGTCAATATGGTAGGTTGACCCTGGCTGGACACCAGGTGCCCACCAAAGCCACTCCATTCACTTCCCCCAGCTGGACAGGGGAGAGAAAATACAATGAAAGGCTTGTGGGTCAAGATAAGGACAGATAGAGATCACTCACCAATTACTGTCATGGGCAAAAAGACAAGTAGGGGAAATTTTAACTTATTATCACAGTAGAGTAATGAGAAGTAAAACTCAAGTCTTAAAATACCTTCCCCTGCATGGTCTGCACCAGGGGCTGCAGGGGAATCCCAGCTCTGGTGCCTGGAGCATCTCCTGCCCCTCCTTCTCCACTGACCTTGGTGTCTCTCACATATCCTCACTCCTCTCTCCATCTACAATGGTACAGTTTTTTTCCTCCCCCTTCTTAACTCTGTTTTCCCAGAGGCACTACCACTGTCACTGCTGGGCTCAGCCCTGGCAAGCAGAGGGTCTGTCCTGGAGCCAGCTGGCATTGGCTCTGCTGGATATGGGGGAAGCTCCTGGCTGCCTCTCACAGAACCCATCCCTGTAGGCCCCTGTGACCAAACCCATGCCATGTGAGATAGAACAAATAGAGTCATTTTGGACATCTTGGATGCTGACTGGTAGAGGGACTTGAAATGAGCTAAATGAATGGGCCATGTGGCAGCAAACACATCTCTTTGGGTTTCCCTCCAGTTGTAAATGTGATTTGCAAATTTTCTCATCTTCCTTCTCAGTCAGTTCCTTCCCAAATCACAAATGTACAGGGAGGTCACCCACTGTGAGCTGTTTGTGATGAGACATGATCATTTAATCCTCTGTTTTACCTTCTGTTTCCTAGTTAAGCTTAAATTCATGTCATTTCTTTATTCTTCACTCACTACAGCTTAATTTTTTCCCACTAACCTTGTGTGAGACATTTCAGAAGTCCTCTGAAACCTCTTGCTAGCGCATTTTCTGTGAGCAGGCAAGGCACAGACACAGGCACTATGTCTAAGACAGAGCCAACTGCGTCTTTCGTACTGGCACAAAGCACCTTTGCAACTCAGAGAGGAGGTAAATCTTGTGTGCACCTATTCAGGTCCCAGTAGCCATCTTAAAAGTACATATGAGCAGCTTAGGCCCACCTGTTCTTTTGCTGACCTTCAGTTTTCCTCCCCATTTCTCACTTTCTCAGTTTTTCAGAAGACAGAATTCGTATTCCATGCTTCTCCTCATTTCGAGGGCTCCTTGTGTCTGTAGGTTGAATCCAGATTCTGAGAGCATAGGGAAGCAGACCAGGTGAGAAGCTGCAGGTACTACAGAGTAAAACCACTCCTCCCCTGCTGGAAACACCCATCTGAAGCCATGTTACAGCCACACTGCCTGGTTCCAGAGCTATTTCACCAGTGCTTCTTGTGCTCAGTTAGCACACCTAGATCCTTCTGCCTCCATCATTCTGATGAGTGACCTCCTGGCTTCTAGGAGTGTGAAGCCACACTCCCAGGCTGAAAACTACAACATATGCTACACAAATTGTGCCCCATTTCTGTTATTCCCTTCCTCGAGTACTTTCCATGCAGTGCCCCAAGTACTCCTCATACCCATAATATATCCAAACAATGAACTGAATCACTAAGTCAGTGAGATTTTCCATTCCACAAAAAGCTGCAAGCTTTCTTAAAATCCTCATCCAAAACTCATTGCTTCAGTCTTCCCTTGGTTAGGAACTGCATGCTTGCAACCATCACAAACCTTTCCCACATGAACATACACTTAAAATCTGGCAGCACATTGCTCTGTGCCTCAGCAGTTTGCACGAACATGTATTCTGACACTTCAGTCCTTATAGGTAATACCTCAACTTCATCTCTAAGGAAAGAAAGCAAGCCTGTGGTAGATGCATCCCAGCAGTGAAAGCAGATATTATGAAATTAAGTGTTCCCAGAAGATGTTTATCTTCCCTCTTTCATCAGTTGATTCCTGCTGATATGGCAGAGGCAATAATACAGGCTGTTCAGAACAAAAACTGTCTTCTTCCATAAAACTCTAGGCATTTGGCCACTAAATACCGTTTTAGCACTTGTCTCTCCCGCATGATTGGTCTCCTTTATTGAGTTTGGTGGGACAAATTTTCAAATTTTCTGGAGGCTAGTTGTTGAAGAAACTCCTCACATCTTGATGCTTGGTCACATTGCTTTACTTTGGAGGTTAGGGCTCTTGGTTTAGAGCTTTTTATTATTATTTTAACAGTTCATTTGCCATTCTCAAGCTATTTCCTGAAATTGCATCCAAAAAACCTTGGACACCCACGCTGCCCACAATCCCTTACTTACGTTACAATGTGTGCACCAAGACCAAGCATTTGGTACCATCTCCTTGGGCCTCCAATTGGCATTAAAACAAAGACCTGTACAGTAAAAACAGCTGCTTTGTAAAAGGACCCTTTGGAAAACAGACTTTGACTGCTACTGCAAAACAAGAGGTTCCTGAACTCTTTTAGCTGGTAGCAAATGGTGGAATTGAACACACAGGCTGTGTCCTACCTCGCAGAGGCAGAACAGCTCCAGCCAGCCTGTTCCCTGCCGAAGGGCATCCCTACAGCAGAAAAGGGAGAACACAACTGCGTCAAGGCAATTCAAATAAAAGCCTTAATTTAGCAAAATTGTTTAAACCCTGCCTTTTGAGTACACTGTGCAGATGGCCCACTGTCAAAATCCCTATCTTCCTCCACTAGCTGAAGTAGCAATAGCCCTAAAGTACTCTTTGAGATAATGAATGTGAGACTACCCCAAGATACAGGTCATAGTCCCATTTGTGTCTCGAGGCTCTAGAAATCTGCTCTGCCTGTGAATCCGTTCCGCTGCAGGAGCTGGGCCCAGCGTTTCACCGGCCCGAAAGCCTGGTTCCTCCACCAGCACAGGCACAGCTTGTTCTTCTGCAGCACCACGTGCCAGCAGCACCACAGGGATGCTTAAAACTAATTTATCATCCAACTAGGCACAGCATGGGCTTAGCAGCAGAGAGGGCAGACATCTCTAATCTGGTTCAGGGACCGCTTTAAAGTTGCTGCCACAGCTTAAAGGGAGAAACTGAGAAGGGAGAGATGCTTCTCTGTGTTTTCACACTTAAAGCCGGAGTACAAAAGGGCACCCAAGGCACACATTCAGCCCCATTGCCTGAAATATTACAAGCTCTTGTGTACACTACTGAAGCCTTGCAATATGTGAAATGGACTAAAATTCTTCCACCCACTCATTTTCCACACAAAATCAAGCTAGGAGAGAAATGGGGAGAAAGGAAGAAATGCAAGAGGACCCATCAGAAGAGTGATGATCAACGCAGGGAAGGTGTGCAAGGTCCTAAGACAGGAGGTCCTAAAGCAAGGTCTGCAATTCAGACAATTTTCATGCTTTTTTCTGAAATTGAGATGTGGGCAATTCTCTTTTTCTTAAAGCTATTGTAAAATTACCTGATGACAGTTTTTAACTTATATTCCCTGCAAACTAATCATTACTTTTAGTTAAAATGACGGACACCAAAATACTCATACACAGGAACTTCACACTTACTGGGCTCTACAGTACAGTAATTCCTGCCAGGTGATGGGAAATTCTTGAAAAAAAATCTTAGAGCTTCCCATAGGAACTTGTATGCTTTCTGCCAGTACTGTAGCACACTCCTGCAGTCATAAGTGCTGCAAATTGAATTAAAACAAAAGTGTGTAAGAGGCAATTTCAGCACTGTTCCTTGTATAATCCCAACAACTGATGGTACAGGTCAGCACTGGCTTTGACGGGACACTATCACTTCAGGAGATACGCATAGTACCCTATCAGACCTACTTTATTTTGCATTTCCTAGGGTAATGTGAAATAGTCTTCTCCAAACTAAGTGCATACACACACCTTGACTGTTTTACAGGAAGAGCATTTAAAGCACAGTGTAATTAAATGCCACACCATTAATCTGTTTTGTGTACGGTGGTCTTAGATAAGGCTGTTTCTAGATATCAAACATTTTTATGTCTTTTAGAGACAGAGGTTAAAATAGGCTTTAGCATAATTGGTAGCAATGATCTAATACTTTCAGCTTAAAGGCAGCATTATTGTAGCTATAAAACAGGTGAGAACATTTAAATGCTGAATAGAATTGCGTTTGTTAACTCTTGCTCAGGAACTACAGAGTTTAAGACACGTTATTTTTTTATAAGTGTATATAAAATCACCAATGACATTAAAAATAATAGTTAGCAAGCTAAAAATGTCCAGCAAGTGAAAAACATAAAATAAAGTTTTGCCTGAGTCACATAGCTCAATAAGAATAAGAAAATGGCATTTATATTTGATACGAGTCCTACATACTGCTGTGTGGGCACTTAAAAAAAATTGAACTAAAAACAGAAATAAAAACTCCTCATGTCTTCTTCAACAATTCTTTAAACATAGTGTAAGAACATCTTACTGAACCCTTAGGTACTAGGTGTTACAGAAAGCATTATAGTAAGAAATCTCTGTATTTGAACTGAATTGCTATTCATAGATAGGCCTTTGCCTGAAGCCAATACAACTGTCAGCGATCACAGAGATGTGAGACAGACCTGCTGTTAGAGAGCACACTCAACATCCCACCTCAGTGTGCTGGCTCCAAGTGGAGAAAAAGGATAAGAAACTGATATAAACCAACTGTCAAAAAATTTAGTGGTTTGTAACTCATTTTCATCCCGAATGAGTACAATGAAAGCAAGCTGCTCTGCAGCAAGCCAGTATCAAGGTATAGCTATGGATTTTTTTTTTTTCCATCCTCTTTGAGCAGAGTTCAAAGCAACAGCTCAGGTTTAAAGCCAGGAAAAGTATAGAGGTGCATACAGAGACTTAGTCTGAGGTTTTAGAAGTCTTGATTTCATATGGAGGACACCACAGACTACTTGAAGATAGGCTACTAGTATGATCCAAAGATCCCACACAAGAAAACAATTCTTACAAAATTGAGCCCAGGCATGACAAGTCCCTAACGCACCTCTGAAATCTTAATAATCAGCAAAAACATCATTGGTCACTGCCTCTACAGCTAACATCCAAAACCTCCTGGAACTCAGAAACTGTGAAACACCCTCAGGCTGCTGCATGGGATTGATCTGCCCTGATAATTAACAGAATTACATCACAGAACATCCTGAGTTGGAAGGGACCCACAGGAATCATCAAACTCCTGGCCCGTCACAGGACACTGCAGGAATCACACCATGTGCCTCAGAGCATTGTCCAAATACTTCTTGAACTCTGTCAGGGTTGGTGCTGTGACCACTTCCCTGGGGAGCCTCTTCCACTGCCCAACCACTCTCTGGGTGAAGAACCTTTTCCTGATATCCAACCTAAACCTCCCCTGCCTCAGCTTCATGCTTTTTCCTCTGGTCCTGTCACTGCTCACCAGAGAGAAGACATCAGTGCCTGCCCCTCTTCCCCTTGTGAGGGGAAGACCACACAAGGTCTCCCCTCAGTCTCCTCCAGGCTGAACAGACCAAGGGACCACCTCAGCTGCTGCTCATATGACTTTCCCTTAAGGCCCTTCACCACCATCATTACCCTCCTTTGGATACTCTCTAACAGCTCCATGACTTTCTTATATTGTGCTACCCAAAACTGCCCCCAGCACTTGAGGTAAGGCTGCCCCAGTGCAGAGCAGGTCAATCCCCTCCCTTGCCCGGCTGGAGATGCTGTGCCTGATGCCCCCCAGGACACGCTTGGCCCTCCTGGCTGCCAGGGCACTGCTGGCTCATGTTCAGCTTGCCATTGACCAGGACCCCCAGGTCTCTTTCTGCAGCACTGCATTCCAGCATCTCATGCCCCAGTCTGTACAAACATCCAGGGTTGCCCCATCCCAGGTGCAGAATCCGGCACTTGCCCTTGTTGAACTTCAGATGGTGGGTGATTGCCCATCTCTAATCTATTGAGGTCTCTCTTCAGGGCTCCTCTGTCTTCCAGGGAATCAAGAGTTCCTCCCAATCTAGTATCACTGGCAAGTTTACTTAGCCCTTAATGAAGAAGAGCACAGGGCCAAGGATGGAGCCCTGTGGAACCCCACTAGTGACAGGTCACCACTCTGATGTCACCCCATGCACTACAGCCCTGTGTACCTGACCCGTGAGCCAGATGCTCACCCATCGCATGATGTGTTTATCCAGCTGTGTGCTGGACATTTTATCCAGAAGCATATTTGAGAGACAGTATAAAAAGCTATACTGAAATCCAAAAAGATTACATCAACTGCCTTCCCTTGATCAACCAGATGGGTTACCTTGTAAAAGGAAATCAGGTTTGAAAAGCAGGCTCCCCCACAAAGCCCTGCTGGCTGTGACCAATGACTGCGTTGTCCTTCAGGTGTTTTTCAATACGCACTAGTTAGCCCATTTTGAAAGCAGCCAGCATATCCAAAATGCAGTTAAGTCTAATATATAGATACCTAAAACTGCTCATAAATCTTCTTGAAGTGGTTGGTTTTGGTTTTTTTAACTTTCTCTTTCATCAACAAGAAAGGGAGCCTTAACTGACTGGACTAGATTTTTGTGTCCAGAAATTACATTAAAGGAAACCTACGTTAAAGATGGAAAAGAGCTAGAGTTTGGTCCCAATCCACACCAGAGGCTACTGCAATAAGAAAGGGATTTGGAAAAAAGAAGGCAAACAGACTCCCAGCTATGTAACAAATTCAAGATGTGTACTGAGGGACCAAGGTGGTGGTGGAAATACCTGTTCATAGTAAGGAAAAAGATACACAGATGGTTTTCCTCAGTTTAATATCAGTTGATGTTATAAACTGCTAAACCCAGACATCTTCACATTATTACACTTGATGCACCATAAAACAGGTTTATGTTACAGTGTAAGGTTCAATATTACAAAAGTTGCAGAGACCTTCACACAGAAGTCTTAATTTTTTACTCCTATTCACATCTAAACCCAATATTCTTAACTGTGTACAAATGGACCATTTCCTTCCATTTTCTACAGCTGCTTTCCAACAACCAGTTCTAAACAGCAACACCAACACTGGTAGTGAGAAATCAACTAGGAAGTGCCACCACAGCCATTTCCTCAAGTCACACACACTTCCTGCTGGAGAGCCGGCTGTGGAATTTTGCTGTCCTCTGTCTTTTCCTGCCCGGGAACTTGGCACACAGTCTTTCGTTTGAATAACCGTAGGCTCAACCGTAACAAGTCACTGTCCATTGCTGCGGAATTTGTGTAAGTTTGTTTTGTTGCACCCTGTTGAAATTAGAAATTAAATTTAAAAAAAGGAAGAACTGAAAACAATGTCTTGTAACATCAAATTAACCTCAAGTACTCTCAGTAATTAGAGATTTAATCATACTAATCATACCACTAGAAAAGACTTGGAGAATTAATGATTTTACTACTAGCATAGAGGAAGTTTTAATTTTAACTTGGATTCTTACAATTCTTAAAAAAGTACATGGAATCTTAAGCAGAAAAGTTATTCAACAACTACCTCTGAAATCGTATTTTACCTAATTATTTTTATTATGTATTCTTTAAATATAGAAAATGTATCTCCAGAATTTAAACTCCAAAATGACAAGAAACTGGACCTAGCTCTAGTCTCAAACAAATTAATCCCTCATTCTACCTAAAAAATAAACACCCTACAACCTCTCTAAATAAAAGTGGTTGTTATTTAAAGGACTAGACCTGCTTCAGAACAACAAACACAAAAATTATCCCCCAAGAAAAATGCTCTGCTTAGGGGAATCTGTGTTTCCCCACTTTGGCCAAGCACTGTAAGCAGACCACTTGCCTTTTCATTCTTCATGAGCTGCTTACGAATTGCAGAATCCCTGCGGAAGCACAGTGCTTTGCAGCAAGGACCCAGATTGCTGAGAAGACCTGCTCTCTCTTCTTTTCGCCGAAGTGCAGCCATGTTCAGCGCTCCCAGTTCATGTTCAAAAAGGTTTTCTGCATCTAGAAAGAATTGAGATTTGCAAAGATCAATATATATATGGTATTTTTGAACAGCAACATACAGTAATATGAAAGTTTAACTATTTGTATTTCTGCCTTCTAAACAATACCAAGGTTTGGAAAAAAAGAGTATTTGAGTTTATAAAATAACATGAATAAATCCTTCACCATTTGAAGGGAAGGATGGATACCCTTGCATTTAGTTTCAGCACTGGAAAGCAATATTGAGACAGCAATCACTGGGAAGCCTAAAAATCAAGTGACAGCTTTGGACAGAAGACGGTGTGTGATTTATGGTCAGATGTGTGACGGACAGAAGCTGTTTGTTTACCACTTGCATTAATCATAAAGTACCTAAGTTTCACTTCTTTGCAAGACATCACATAACTCTGCCAGTGTCAACACTGTTTCTGCATGGCTATGCAGAAGTGAAATACAACTATCTAGAATAATTCTTTCACTTGTGGTGGATGAACCTGGAGAACAAATCAGCAGATGCCAAAACACCACCCCTTCCTACCAGCTCAGCTAAAGCATTTAACAGTACTCAAGGTGACAGGACCAGTCCTTCAATACATTTACCAGAAGAAACAGTGTGCAGAAAAAACACTTTTAGAAAAGATGGATTCTGAGGTGAATCTTGCTCTGGAACAAGTCTGCTTCTATGAAATACAAAGACAAAAAGAGCGCACGGGGTGGACCACAGCTCATTGATTTATAGCCCTTTTACAATAAATAGGAAGATTATCTGTAATAGAAAAAAAGCTGGAAAGGTATGTGGCTGAGTCCAATGCAGCTGCCTCTATATAGTAAAGCTGGGTGTTCAGCAGAGAATTGAACACCTCACTCAAGATGCCAAGAACCCTGGGGAAAACACAGCATCTAAAAGCAGCGACTGCTCCAGCAGTTTGGCAGTATGAACGCAGAAGAGGACAAAGACTTATTTTTTAAACCACTCAGATCCTGGATGAAGCTCAGTAGTTTTTATACAGGTTTTTAAACAAGGTGAAAAGAAACAAGAAAGTTAATGAAATGAAGGGCAGGTTAAAGAGAACGGCACTCAAGTCAAAGACAACCTCAATGGACAATCAAAAAATGGAAATAAGTGTCAAGACACAAAAAGGCCACTTCAAAGGTAACATGGACAGCTTGCAGAGTCTTCTCAGGTGCCAGATGCTTGCTGAGCAGATCTGGTAAGTAAGCATGTCCATATCCTTAAAGGAACAATTGCATATAATAGAGGGTAAGTCAGCTACAAATCTCAATACCATCACATAGTACAGATTTTTGTTTCCAAAGAAAAAATAATTTAAAAAGCACACCCTGAAACAAAGTATCATTTCCTTCCTTTCTGCATTTAATAGTATTACCAGAAATTTTTCAATTTGTTACTCCACAAGAACAAAGAAGGGAACACCAACCTCAGGAATAAGACAGGGAGACAAATTATACCACCACAAAGTCCAAAGTGAAAAGGCTACTTTTTCACTGTTACACACACTGAACACATCTAGCTCAGATTCACCCAGTTTTCAGGGCACCACATTTGTGCCTTTCTTTAGAATATATGTGTGTGGCTGTGTAATCTCTATACAGAGAACATTCACCTGGCAGATTGCACAGGAAGTGCATCACTCGAAAGCCTACTGGCAGTGTAGGAACTGATGTGTGAGAGACTGCACACACCAAAGGGAAATCAAGAGAGGCACTTCAAATCCACCTTCCTCTCCAGAGCTAAGTTCTGCTGAATCCAAGTACACTTAAGACAGTCCAGAGGCAGTGCTGGAGAGCCTCCTATCACCACTAAGGACTTTATTTCTAGGGAAGCATGCAAGGATTGCTGAGATTATTTTGGGTATCATTTTAAACAGCCAGGTGGAGTAATCCTGCAGTGCAGTTGCTGCTGCAAGGAATCCCTGGTAAGAAGTGTTGAAGTACACAGCAAAATTTGAGCTTACAGGGAGAGAGACATAGTTCATACCTTTACTATATCAGTTTGTATACACTCAGGAAGACCCAATATTTTATTTGACTCCAAAAAAAGAAAACTAGGAGCAGTGGTAGCAGCTCATGATCAATATAATTATATGATTTAAATGGCTCAAGCAAAGAGTGACACTTACGGAGATTAGCACAGCTAAAAGGAATTTTGGATTTTTTTTTTCCCCGCTTATCTGAGACTGTGAAGTTAACAAGACAACTGTGTAAAGAATAATGTAAAGTGAAAGGTATTGTTTCAAATTAAGAACTAGAATTTAGAGAGTAAAAAAAAACATGAGCTCTGCAGATAGTATTATTTATAAGCCACAATTTTCTAACATTTAGGTCCTGCAATATTTTGTATAGAGATCTTATAGAAAAAACAAATGTTTCATAGTCCTAAAAGAACCATTCTACCACGCAAGTTGTTGCAAGTAGCTCAACTGGTTCCTGGGATGTGAAAGAGAAAAATTAGTATTCTTTGTCATGGAAAAGCCCTGCCTGCACTCAGAATTGTAGTAACCAGCATCGGTACAATTCATGCCCTTCCCATTTATCATGCATGTCTTGTGACACATACTTTATCCAAATTCCAAATTTGTAAAAATTATTGAATTTACCACTTTTAGTAGAGGTATAATATACAAATTTCACTTAGTGCCTTCATTCTGATCCAAAATCCCTATCTATGAATTCTAGAAAGGATCTTCAGAACGAAAATAAGAAATCTTATTTCTTTCTTGAAATACTACTACTAGTTCATTGGAAAAGATACTTAGCTCTCTAAGAAACTGCTGATACCATCCTCTTGAGACAGCATCTGCAATGAACACTACAGGTAATTCTTACTAAGAATGGCAAACACAATGAGCATAACCATAACATACATCAGCTACTCTGGATTTAGACGCTTGTTTCTTTTATGTTGTTCACATAAAAGGCTAGGAAAGCATGAATGGTCTCACAAAAACAATATTCCCCCAAGACAAGAACAATTTTGTTTTGTTTATTAGTTTAGACTTCCTCACCATTTCTGGAATTAAAACACTAATCTGACTAACATGCTGCTGTATCACATTTCTGTAATTTTCACACAATACTCATTATACACTTTCTGTGGTCTTTGAAACCTAAAATAATGAACTGATGCACATTTCATAAGGACTTTTTCACTATGCACAAAAGACAGTTTAATCCCTGGAGAAGTTACCTTTAGGTTTTTCTAACACTCTCTGGCAAGTCTCTTTTATTTTGGTGAAGAGCTCTGGTCCTGCCAATCGCTTGGAAATGCCAACTCTCAACATAACAGCACCTGGCGTGAACTTCAAGAGCGCAGCCCCAGGCTCACGTGGCTCTTTTGGCTGCTTTGGCATAAGACTGGACCAGTCTACATCTATAACATCCACTGGGTCTGCAAAAACATTGACAAAGAATGAGTTATCACATGCTGTGCATATGGCTGTCTCCTAAAAGCACTATGTATATTAGATGAACATCGTTCTGCAGTCCTCTTGGACCCTTCAGCCAGGAATGTCAAAACTCACTTGGATGGGGGGAAAATCGGAGAAATACAAAAAGAAATAGAAATACAAAGCTATATGGATTAAAAAAACCCAACCCATGCCTAATATTCTGCTTCATTTTTATTACAATCCCTTTGTGAAAGGTTGCTCAGACCCTGCTTAGCCAGCAGGTTTGGACATATTACTTATGCATTCACGAAAGTCACAGTACAACTGAACATGCTAAGACAGATTCAAATTAAATGCTTAGAAAGCTAGTTCACACAGCCCAGAATACCCAGCTGAACTTAGGACAATTAGACAATTCCATTCTTCCCAGTGCACGAGGAAAGCATTCAAGCACAGACAGAATCTGCTCATAGACTGCACTCCTAATTCAGAACTACCGGCAACATCACAACAGCATTATATGGACACTGATCTAATCTTTATATTCAAATAATCACAAAGGGGGGTTGATATACTTTTACCAGGCATCTTCTCATCCTCCTGTTGATCCTCACGCTTTTCAGCATCACCTGCCAGAATTTCATCCAGTTCATCATCACTGATTGGCTCGTATTCTCCAGCACCAGACCCCAGTGACTGCACATCGTTAGTCTTTGTTTCATCCTCTCCTCCTACAGAGACAGATACATACTGTAGCTTTAAAGCAATCATATTTGTTTGCTAAACATGCTGTACACTGCCTGAAGACAAAGCAAATTAAACTGTTAGCTTTTAGGAACAAGTGTATTCAACATAAAAACTGGTATTAACTCACAGAAACAGTGAAGTTATTCCTCCCATACACAATGTGGCAGTTTGAATTTTACATACATTGGTCATTTTTTTGGTGCAGTATCAGTCAAACTGCTCAAACAAGGCCATTTTCACAACATGAATGTTGATTATCTGATATCTGACATGTAGTTTATAATAATAAAGAGTTTGTAAAAATCTAAGTTAGTGCCACAAAGTCTTTCAGATGCTTTAGCATACTACTCCAAAATCAGGATTCAGTCCAAACGTCCTAAAATAAGTAACAAAACTCCAAAATACAAAAAGGCAACAGGTATCCTGAATGAAACAATTATGTACAAAATTTCAGCCTCTTTGTGACAGTCACAAGAAGAACTTTTAGAAAGCCATGCCAAACTTCTTTTAGTTGTTACCCTCCTATCCATCCACATACTATCTGCATACACAAATACCTGTGCACTGAATGGAAACATATTCCTTAGGACCTGTGAACACAAGACACTCAAACACTGAATTTTGCAGTTTACAAAAGGAACATCCTCTTACCTCCAAGACTGAAAGATCTAACTCAAGAATTTAAAAATCCTATTGCTCTAAACTCAGGCTTATGGTTCTCCAACATGGGCACCAGCAATGAGTTGTGCCACACAAACAGGACAGAATTTACAGGGATTCTCCTCTGTGGATGACTATTCTGTTCTCTTCCAGCTCCCTTAAGCCAGAAGTGAAGCTGCTTCCATTTTAAGTTTCCCCCATACTCTTTCAGCTTTTTTTTTTTT
>VWZW01003899.1:1204157-1244180 GCA_013397115.1 Edolisoma coerulescens | reverse complement strand
TTTTTTTTTTTTTTTTGGCTTGCTTTTGTGGGGGAAGAAAAAAATAGTCACCTCAACTAACCTAAAAATCAGCAAGGAAAAAGCAAGTAAAAGACATGCCAGCAGAGACTAAACAAACTACTCAGACCATCTGGCAATGCTTTGGAGGAAGCATATAGCATCTGAGGCATTATTTAAGCCTACTCCGAAGGCAAACACATAAGGGTTCAAAACACTAAGATAATTTAATGATATCCTGACACATTTTGTTAGACAATATACTACAGTAATTTGGCCAACTAAATACCATATACCTCCCTAATATCATCAGATTTGGAAATTGTACTTAGTTTCCTAACAAGATTTTCTGTTTTAGGAGAGTAAGGTGATCTGCACTGGATTTCATTTTGTGTTTTACAACTTCAAATATTCACTGCCTGTAAGATCCATCTTCTGCATCCACACTGATTTACCAGACACACTAGTTCACCAGTACTACACACTTGGACCAATTAAAAATTTACTCTATTAAAAAATTTAAAATAGTAATTCATACTTCTCAATACATAATTTTTTTAAAAATACTTTAAATTTTGAATTTCAAGGCAAAGTTTGATAATTTCTAGAGTATAATCCTACCATTACTTTTACCACTCTTTTGTGGAAATGTACTTTTCCATTAATTCTGCATTAAAAACACACTCATGAGCCGAATGGAGCAATGTAAACAGGAGTTACAAAGTAATGAAAGACAATGAAGTACATTAAACCTTAGAAAATCAAAACCATGCTATTTATAGTATGCTTTAATAAAATGGAATGCTATTTTACATTTTACAAAATAGATTTATTTTTCTAAAAAAATTTAAAAATCCTAAATATACCATAACTCCCTACAGATGATAACCTGCAGAGAATTTAGAACACAACCTCTGAAAAACAGACAAAAGAATACACATTAAAACAAGTATGCTGGAAGGCTAGACCTAAGAACACATTTAACATGAGCAGCCTGTTTGGTTACAGGTGCCCTCTTGGAAACTGGTACATTACCAGTTTTATTATAAGAAAAGAGATAATAATGGCCTTTTATTATCTCTTTTCTGAAGTTACCACACTGTACTCTCAGATTTATTGCACCACGCTTTTCCTCTAGTTTAAAAATAGTTAATTCTGTCCATTATAGCAAAAGCAGACTTTTCCAGGCTCACTTCAAACACCATTTTAGTCAAGTGCTTCCACTCCACAGATAACCTCCTTAAACGAAACATTTTCAATAGGGTCTCTCAACCCTAAAGACCATTTTCTGAGTAATCAGGTAGGAGACATAAGTACTAAATATTCCTCACCATCCTCTTGAGATAGCATTTGATTTAACTGCCCAAATTAGCAATGAACACTACATGTAATTCTTACTAAGAATGGCAAACACAATGAGCATAACCATAACACACACCAGTTACTCCAGATTAGACCTTTGTTTCTTTTATGTTGTTCATATAAAAGCACTTCCCGACTCCCTATTCTTGCAAAGCTCAAGCTTCTAATCCATGTGACAAACTCTTAGGAGTTTGTCAGCGTTTGCCCCTTACTGACTTTATTTATCAATTCTAAGCACAGTTTCCCCAGTACCATTAGGGCCAGCAAACGGAAGCTGCACTTTAAGATTACCTAAGGAAAGCTGTTTTTGGGCTACTGTGCCAAGCCATACATAAGTTTCACCTACTAATCAGACAACCATTTCTGTGATAATTTGGCTCTGGCAGAAAAAAGCCCCAAAAAACAGTTCCAAGTCCACACTCATTAACTGTCACTTCCAAAATAAGAAACAGATCTTACAATGATATAACAAGCCAATCAAATGTTGGTGTTATCTTTTAGTAACTTGCCTATTCAGAAACATTACATTTTGGTGAAATTATATCTCAGATAATTTATGCTTCTTTGCCTCAAGACTTCTCTAGAAATTAAGAAACAGCACTAACACAATTAACACTAAGGAAGATGCTCATCAGATTTCTCTCTTATTGTCTGCTTCCACAATAGAGAAGCTGAAGCCAATACGCCTTTTAGTAGAAAATTATTCTAATATAGCTCAGTTCAGTACTACGCTAAAAGGGAAAAAATAAAGTATTTATTAGTCCAGGTTCTTTCCCAGAATATCTCACCTTCTAAACTCTCTACCTTTTCGGCCTCATTTCCATCTTCAAAGCCTTGTAAAGGTCCTAAATCTTTGTCTGTTTTTTCCTTCTCTGAAGCGGCTGAATCCCGGCAAATACCATCAAACTCCTTTTCGTGATCTCTGTCCAGTTTTGTTTCACTGTGCTTTGTTGATTCCTTTTGAGAGGAGATGTCAAGAGTTCTCTCTCTCTCTCTTTCAGCAGTATCAGGCAGCTGTCGGTCTCTCTCCCTCTCCAGCTCCCGTCTTTTCTCCCTATCCCTCTCTCGCTCCCTGAGTCTCTCCCGCTCCCGGCTCCTTGGCCAGTCTTTGTCCACATCTCGGTCCCAGTCTCTCTGTCTCCCCTCTCTCCTGTCTCTCTCTCGTTCTCGATCATGTTCATGTCGATCTCGCTCCGGAAGCCTTTCCCTGCTATCAAAGGACCCGGATCTGGAATGAACCTGACGATCTGACTCAGGGGAACTTCTTCTTGAACTGTGGCTTCTTGAATCTTGACGATCTGCATAAAAGATCATAAATGTAAGCATGACTATGACACATAAATGTAATAACATTTTACTAGACCAAAGCATTTTAAAGATTTGGGTATGAAAATATACTTCTCAAAAGCATCATCTTCAAATTAATAATTCTTTCAGATTGCCTTAGAAGATTTAACCTTACTTAGAAACATGAGGTAACTTCTCCCACTTCCAGAAAAGAACTTTAATACTTCTACTGTGACAGAAATCAATAGAAGGTACACANGGGGGGGACAAAGAAAAAAGAATCTGCTCAAAATTCAAAATTTTTAAAACATGTCTTCTAAAAGCTAAGAAATGCCTTAGTTAACAAATGATGAATTCAGAAAAATAATTTCAGGCATGTAACAATGAGGAGAACAGAGAGCCAAAATGCTTTTGGAAGAAGATATTTTCATATTGATGCTGTTTCAGTTTTAAAATATTTCACCTGGTTTTTTTTCACAGCAACTACACACATTAAAAAAAAGTGACTATTCTGATTTGCAACAAAGACGATTTCCACGTGCATTAAAACTATGCCTAACAGGAACCATGTAAAATTTACCTAATTTTGCATAATTTCAGGAATTTCCATATCAAAATTAATGCTAATAATGAATTTAAGAGCATTATTTAGATGACAAAACTACCTCAATGTTCTGTTAGCACAAGCATTTTCTCTATGAGGTTTTTTTGTCCTACAAATTACTTTATTCCCCAGACAGCATGAACCAAATCTAACTGAACGTTTTGGTGTAAACAAAATGGTAATCCTGCCCACTGAGAATCAGCTTTTCAAATATGTTAACACTTGCAGGAATCATAATTCATTCTAGTTTTACAATGATAGGCAGACAACACCTCCCTCTCCTCTCACACTAATTAGAGCCATGCAAGAACAATTTGGGATTTGTACACAGAATGATAGGTCAGTCTCACTAAAATGTATCTCATTACCTGAAGATGTGCTGCGACTGGGCTCCCCTCGTTTCAACTGATCAATTCTGGACTTCCTTTCAGTGATTTCTAAGCTTTTCTTCTCCCTCTCCCTATCCCTGTCCCTAGAGCTACTGTGCAGGATCCTCTTCCGTCCAGTCTGATCGTCTCCACTGCGATGCGCTGACTCATTGGAGGGGGATCTAAGCCTGCTTGAGGCATGGCTCCGATTGCTACCGAGGCTGCTGCTGCGCTTCTGGTCCACAGGCTTACGGTGTGGTCCATCCTCTATAGTAACATGAGGGGCTTCCACCTTTTCTCCCCTTGTCCTGTGACTTTTTCTATGGGAATCCTCAGTGCTTCTTTCTGGAACAACAATGTCACCACGTTCAGGAACATCTTCATCTGACCAGTCACTAAATGTTGTATCTTCTCTTTTTGTGGGGACTTCTGCCACAGTTTTCTCAGGTGGTGCTTCAACCAACTCTTCTTTAGTTACAGGCGGTGTTCTTGGGCCTTTTTTCTTTTTATGATGTGGAACAATTTCTTCGTCAGAAACTTCAGAATCGCCCTTGGATCTCTTCCGCTTTTTCTCCACATTTTTCCTTTTTTGACCTTTCTTAGGGGAAAAGACTTGGCTTTCCTCAGTTGTTGATTCATTAGCATACCTTTCCACCCCGCTGTCATCATCTTTCTTCTTCTTCGTGGCCTTTTTCTGTATCTTAGACTTCTTCTTGCTGTCATCATGCATTCTATCAGAAGCATCTCTTTCTTCAGAAGGACGGTGTCCAAGATTTTCCTGAACCCTGGACCGGGAGCTTTCTGAAGCATCTGGTTGCTCTCTTTGCTTATCTGCTGAAGAAACCCTCTCTTTAAACTCTGGCTCTTCATAGCGCCGGGAACTTTCCTTTCTGTCTGATTTTCGCTCTTCTTCTTTCCAGCGGCTCTGCCGCTCCTCTGTGATGTGAGAGGGGCTCAGTGACCGGGATTCCTGTGGCCGCACAACCTGGCTCAGGAGTCTGTGCTTTTCATCTGCAAAATGCGAAAAAGAACGTGCTTTTATTGTGCAGGAATGAGAACATGTGAGTATTTGCTGTCTTCTGCATGCCAAAAAAAGTGTCCAGTAAAACACATAACCCATTACTTCAGTCAGATTTCTTAAGTTTTTCTACTGCTGCAGCAGCAACAGACAATTTCTAATTTGGTAAATGTGCACCTTAAACAGGAGATGTGGAAGTCACCATCACCTGGCAGACATAACACATAGTGACAAAATGAAGATAAACGACAAATAAAGATGAAGAAAAACCGTAGTGCTTATAAAAATATGGTGAACACTCGCAAAACTTTCACCATGTTTTTTCTATTTGAAATTGGAAGTTATTTTCCATAGACAGAGGATAAGCTGGTTCCAGCTGCAGAGAGAGCCCACTCCCACTTACTTTTATCATCTCCACTGTTGTAAGCATCACTATCAGGAGAACGATCACGGCGACGTTTGGGTGACTGACGGGGACTTGGACTGCTTTCGTTTCTGTGACGCTTCCTGCAGAAGGAACATGCACTATTAAATTTCTTCAGGATTCTTTGAGTTTATCATCAATACAATCCCTAAAGTCCAAGCATCTCATAAAGAAAATATTTAAAGATGCCATGAAGCTCTGTAGTTTTCAAAGTTCTCATTCCAAGTAACAGCTATGCACTTAAAGGAAGCACAACACATATACTTGGGATATTGTTCATGCCTTCACTGGTAGCCTTCTGGTATTAGAAATTTAGTAGTGCAAAGGGTAATTCATGTTCCAAAGAAATTTAATTAACAAAGTCACAAACCCTGACCTAGTTAACTGCTATTTGAATTTCAGGCTTCAAAATGTACCACAGTTTTCTACTGTGTTTCCATGAATGCCTGTATTATTAAAGGCAAGACAACGCAAGCATACTTAGAAGGGAAAATTACATGTCTGACTCAACTCTTAGCTCACAAGTAGTTCCATGATTCAGCACTAACCAAACATCGGACTAACTTCACCAGCATAGTACCAATTTGGGGGCTACCAGCATGTGCCACAAAGATGCAGGGGAGACACAGCTCCAGACCAAGCCTAGGCATAAACAGGATGTCTTCTTCCTTAAGATACTCCCCTGTCTACTAACTTACCAAATTGAACAATAAAAGACTGTCTTTTTTTTTTCTTTGACTGAAGTAACATTTAGATCCACTCACTTGGATTTTCTTTCCTCATGGACATCTCTTGAGCCTCTTTCTTCTCGAATATCTTCTCTCTTATCCCTGCGGTCTTCCCTTCCTTTTTCTTTGTCATCCCAGTCTCTCTGGCGGTCTCTTTCTTTGTCTCTGTCTCGACCTCTCTCCCTTTCGCGCTCCCTTTCCCGATCTCTCTCTCGTTCTCGCTCCCTTTCTCGTTCCTCCCGCTCTCGCTCCCGCTCCTTCTCCCTCTCCCTCTCTCGTTCCCTTTCCCTGTCATGGTCTCTGTCTCGGTCCCGCTCACGGTCCCTCTCTTTATCCCGTTCTCTGTCCCTCTCCCGTTCCCGAGCACGATCTCGTTCCAACTCTCTTTCTTTCTCCCTCTCTCTCTCTCGGTCCCTCTCCCTTTCCCGCTCTCTCTCCCTCTCCCTTTCCCGCTCTCTCTCCCGGGCCCTTTCATCTCTCCTGTCATCAGATCGATCCACCCTTCGCTCCTCTCTCCTCTCATCCCGCTCGAGATCATCACTCCGTCCTTGGTGTCGTACTGGTGAGCTTGCTCTCTGATCTGCAAACACAAGCAGGTTTGATTACCAAGTGCTAAACAGATATACACTGCTTCCACTACACTAATAAAAACAAAAGAGTCTTGACAATCTAGATCCTGGTTTGCATTAAATGAAAAGCAACTCCCTGCAGAAATTTGAATATTCCCTTTGCGGAGGAAGGAAGACAAAAAGCAGAACTAATTTTGAAACAATTTTTCAACACTTAGGAAGAGGGCTTTACTTATTTAACCAGAAGTTGCCAAAAAAACCTTAATTTTCTACCAGATTTTTCTGAATGGCTTCAAAAGACAAATGTATGCCTCACAGTGTAGCTATTACTACTGCATTACCCAATGATTCCAAATCTGGTATAAGATCTTAAAAAACTGGGAATGGCATGTATAAGAAATGTTAAGACTTCTGAACAAAGATTTTACTTCCTAAATCTATTAGGAGTCAAGTGCTTCACAAGGACTCAAGCTATTTACAACACAGAATAGAAGTTTCTGCAAAACCAGAAACACTGGCCTGTCTCATCACATCCCTGCACAGAAACACACAATCAGTTCCACAAGACAGGGAGAGGCAAGGATAAGAGAGGCGAAGCAGAACTGCTAAAAATTTTCATTTGTGTTCACTGCAGTCTTACAGTTTAGAATCTGAGTTTGTTGTGTTCAGACAGTGGATTAGAGTCAGAGGGAAAACTAAACACGTAGAAAATGACTGATCCAGAAGGACAGTGAAATCTGACTTAGCCAATTATATTTACTCTCCACGGACTTATCTACATATTGTTCATTGTATTTTGGATATTTTTGAGTATTTCTGTAAGTTTTGACTACTTCATAGCAATTTCTATGCTCACGTTAGTAGTATTTGAGCCACAACAAATCAATAAAACAATTTTCCTACTATATATATATATAAAAGCACTACACAAAGGAGGAAAAAATGGCATGAATAGAGGTTGGTATTTCTCGGTCCATTACTCTGAGTCTGAGAGTGCACTTCGCTGTAAATTGAGACAATGTCCACTAGGCGTGAGCAGGCAGAGTTTGGACAGAACTAAATCAATAAAACGTGCATTTCCATCAGTTTAATCAATTTTCATCTCTGAGTGAATTAACAATGATTTAGTTCTCCCCTGTTACCAGGTAAAATTAAAAGCAAAGCTGAGTGACATTTCTGCCTTTTTAAAAAGGTAAACCATCAATCCATACAATTGGTTCCGTGAACAGGTTTCACATTCTTTTAATGGGGCCTATAACACTGTAATATGATTTACTGTGCATACTAAGTATTAGATTTTATAAAGAAGTTCTGTAACTCCTATTTGTTATGTCAGTTTTGGTGACAAAACATCCACATGAAAGTCTTGTGTGAATCAAATACCGCAAGTGTGTTAGACAATTAAATGCAGACAGTCAGCATTCCTCATGTGACTTCATTTTTTGAAGTACTGTTCCAGTGGTTATTTGGAACACTCCCATATTTGCCTTAGTTGAGTAAGACAGCTCAAATTTGCAAGCTTGCATTTTTAAAATCATACTCCTTGCATATAACAGAACTAAGTACTAACCAAAATTTATCTCAATTTTTCTCAGAATAACAGATATTAAAACTGTAGTCTAATTAGGGAAACTGTCTTGAATTGTAACTCTGAGGATTTAGTATTACAAAAAGTGATCTAAATTTTTAAGGAAGAACACAACAAATTTTGAGTTCATGCTCTCCATATTTTTCCCCTGCAAAAGGGAAACACAACTCGTTCAAAGCAGCCTCCCTCCTAGAAATTAATTTTGTTGTGATTACATGATTTTATTTCCAAGTTTTTTTCTGTTGGTTTGGAGTTGGTTTTGATTTGGTTTTTTTGGGGTGGATGTTTGTTGTTTTTCTTAATAATTTAAGAGCTTGCTAGGATATGAAGGGCACAAAATTACATTATATATATGTAGGATTTATTTGGGTTGGGGAGGTGAAAAAGATGAAAGCTAGACTGCAAAAGCCAACCCCCAGGGCACATTCAGTCTTCAGGATTTTTCAGCTGACATGAAAAAGGAAGCCTGGAGTTTAGGTTTGTTGAAATCCTGCCTTGAAGATGAGAGAGAATCTGAAGCAGAACCTTTCACCAGAACAAGCAACAACAGATCCATTTCGATAGGGTAAAAGGTATCACTCAAAGTGGCATACAAAATATCTCTTCGAAAAACTGAAATTACACAGCAGCTAGAATGTATTTGTCACCCATAAATCAAAACTCAGGACAGAAAATAACCCACTGTAATTTTATGTTTAGTCTTCACAGCTCCTCTTTTAATTTTCATGCTACTTTCATGTCCCTGACTCCTCCAGTTCTCTTATTGGTGAGCAATACAAATATGTTCCAGAGCGTAAGCTGCTACTAAGTTCCTTCAAGTCAACACAGTACACATGCTGGTACAGAAGTCTGACATCTTGCATACTGTGTAAAAAAAAGTCACGCATACTCTTTTCATGATCACTGGTATCTGTATCAACACTTACTAGCTAATTATTACTGACAATAGCAAAGCACTCATCACTATTAAACTCTCCAGACAATAAATTTTTAAATTAATCATATATTTAAACTGTCACTGACTTTAGTAGCAAGCAGTCCATAACTGTCAGTCTAGTTTAGGCCTTCCCCAAAACACACTCAAGCAATTTACAGTACAAAAGCACAATGTTTCTATACAAAGAGAACCAGTAACAAAACACAATCATAACTCTAAGCTTACATGGACTCTAAGCTTAACATGCTTATGTACATGAAGTGAAGGAGGAGGCAAAAACATTTTACAATGAAGCTGTACAATTAAATCCCTTGACATTTACTTTGTTTAAATACTAGTTGGATGAATAAACACAGAAGATCCCAATATCTAGCCACAGGGCTGGAGAAAGGCAACAGCATTTGTGCATACAATGCCAATGAATGATCTTACAATAGAAGTTCTCTTACATCAAGGAGTAGTGTCAGTGTGTGGTGTCAGATGAGCTATTTATGAATCGGTGTGGGGGCAGAACAAGGAAGAAAAACGAGGGAAAGAGAAACGCACACATTCACACATGTACATTTGACTACAGATGTATGTGTAAAAACAGACATTAAAATACCTCTTTCTCTGTTGTCACGCCTATCCCGTTCACCATGTCTTCTTTCAAAGGAGGAATCCCGTGCTTGATCCCGACTGTCATAGCGATCCCGATCAGCGTAGCTACTCCTCGATTCCCAGCTGTCATGGTAGTTTCCACTACTGCTGTGACCATCAACCTGGGATCCTCTAGTCCCCCGACTTCCTAATGGAGATGTAGCAACACAAAACATGAGCTTCCACATGTAAGGAAATCCACTGATTTTTTATACCAACTGATGTATTAACATCTAATAAATTTGAATTAGCTGTTCATGGACATAAAGATTGTAACATCAAACTCTACTTAACCAACAACTCAAACTTCACATGTTTTAACTGCAAAGTTATTATTTGCAAACTGCAAAATCAAGACTTTCTAAATCATCATCCCCTGGTCATAGTACAAGGTCTCCTGACTAGAAATATCACTCCAAAAGCCAATTCACATTTTTTCTGAGTAGGCTGTAAGCTAGTAGACAGTGCAGCAAGAATAAGCAGAGAAAGCAGAGATCATTCTCCCTGTAAAAATTGTATGTCATTTCCCCAATGAAAATGTCACAACAAGCCTGAAAAAGCAAAATAAACTATAGATTATTAGAAGTTGTTATTATTATTATTATTATTATTATTATCATTATTTAAAATGCATCAGACTTCAGAAACCATTTTAAAGATTAAAATCACACTTTTTGGAAATCGGATAGGGCAGGGTGGTGAGACAGGGAGAGGTGTGTGTGTGTGTGTGAAAGATGGTTTTCAGACACCTAAGACATGCAGTTGTTTTTGAAAGAGCACAAAAAACCTGCTGCCCAGTGCTTTGAAATGCACTACCCCCTATGAATTTTCCACTACACATCAGCCTCTTACTTATGTTTGTAGCCAATGGGAAAACTTGGGGTTGCAGAAACATTAAATAGAGTGATGTAAGGGTTAGGCTTTGTTTTAAAATGGAATGACAGAATACCAATGTTATGCCACTTTAATGAATGGAGAACATAGAAGTGCTATAAATTTCAACAACAGTTTTAATCTAAAGACAACAGAATTGAACACAGTTTTAAAAGCATGAACTATTTGGCAGTACTTGCATACCAAATATCAAACAAGGCAGTTGAATGCAAATATTCAATCTTCAATGATAGGGACACGCGAATTTTGTAAATTACACAATACCTTTGTCAGATAATTCTGGACCTCTGCCTCGACTTCTGCCAGTTCTATCACTTCTGCTCTCATTTCTGGAGTCACTCCTGGAGTCATTCCTTGTTTCAGCACGAGAGCTCTCCTCTCTGCCATGGGATCTTCCATAGCTGCGTAAGTCGTCTTGATACTGGTCGTCCTTTTTATGGGCATCCCGACTCTCTCTGTCTCTGTAGTCATGGGAGTCTCGTGTGGAGCGCGAGTCTCTCTGGTCACGACTGTCTTTGGTATCCCTGCTATAATCCCGTGTGTCTCTGGAGTCTCGAGTATCTCTGGATTCCCGTGGCTCCCTCCGATCTCTGGTGTCTCTTGTGTCCCTCCGATCTCTTCCATCACGAGACTCTCTGTCATCTCTATGGTCCCTGGAGGTACTCTGCTCTTGGTCATAATCACGATCATCTCTCGTTTCTCTTTCTTTTTCTCTTTTCCCTCTTGTTTCTGTAAAATGTTCAAAAGAATGTTATATACCCAACTTAATCAGAGCAAGCATACATTTAGCACACAAATAACACTAAAATAACATAGTCAAAATACACTCAGCAAATCAAAATTAGTATGTGAGTAGGACAGGATCATGCTGGGTTATCTATCTATACATTTAGTAAGCTTAAAAGATCTTACTGTGAATATGGATCTCTACAAATATTTACCTGTTCAAAAGACAGTAAGTATAATAACAATAAATGTCAAACATACTAAAGAGCAAGCACACTTCAATAACTTTAAGGTAGGGTCATTACTCCTCCAATCATAGATTCCTCTTATTTTCTACAAACACACACACACACACACACACACACACACACACACACACACTTTTTCAGAAAATTTGTGGTATATTTAGACCACTTGTAAGGCCTCAATGCCCTGCTAAAATCTGTTGGTTTGAGATTGGGATTTATTTTTGTTTTGGGGTTTTTTTACTACATATTTATAATATTAGCGCTAAAGGAAGATAAGTTTACAGCCAGTTGAAAACAGCTGACATACGTACTCTTGGTAACCCGTCTGTCGAGGCAAACAGCATGTTTGCTCATCACATATTGCTCAAACTGCTCTACAGGTTTCCAGAGGGAATGACTGTTTCTTTGCACACACCTCACTTAATGTCAATTACAAAGACAATAGACAGCAATCAGTGGGGACTGGATTTCGGGACCTCACAGAAAAGAGTAACAGTTGCTTAGGAGTACCCTGCCGTGAAAATCACTTACCTACTGACACCACCATTGCATTACACAAGGAACACCTACATGGTTAGCTACAGCACCTTTACAATCAGTTGAGCCCACATAAGCAGCTCTGCCAGGGGTACTCTAATACACAGTACCTGCAAACAGCACAACCAGCACAGGAAGAATAAACACAGCCAGTATTTTCTTCACCCCCTAGCAACTGGGATGGGTGCAGACAATGCCACAATTTGAAAATCAAGTTTCAAAATGCAATTTGCAAACAAATAAAAACGACTCTGAAGCGCTATTTTCATTCATACCGTCCCGCCTTTCGTGGCGCCTGTCATGAGACTGTGAAGTCCGATCACGATCGTGTCTTCCCTTGTCTCTTCCAGGAGATCGGTGTCTCGAAGGACTTCGCTTCCTCTGAGGTGGAGAGGAAGAGTGTGGGGGATAGGGGGAAGATGACCGCCTTGCAGGCGGGGAAGCTGTCCTTTGATAGGATGGAGAAGGAGTTCTTTTGCGGTGTGGGGAAGGAGAATGTCTTTGAACAGAGGAGCCTGACTGTGAGGAAGAGGAGTGATGTCTGGAGGATATGGGAGAATGATGCTGACCTGATGGAGAAGCAGACCTGCAAGGAAGAGTTAAAACAGGCCTATATGTAATAATTCGACTTGAAAGGTTCTTAATACACCGTACAAAAAAGCAATTAAAATAATTTGTGTATTCTCTACCCTCTGTCTGCTGAAAATATGTGCTGTTTCTGTAAAACATCAAACTTAGCTTCCCTCCAGGGTCCAAAGTATATGCGTTCAAAATATGCTTATCTTTAAATTATTATTATTTATTCAATACCCAGGAAAAATTTGTCCAATCAAAATTGTATTACATAGCTACCAGAATGTAGGGGAAGGAAGGGAGGAGTTAGAAAAAAAATCATTATCTTCTCTCTCATCCCCAAATAAGACTATTGTTTTCTTCAATATAAAAACCTTTTTGGAGTTCATAATAAAATTACACAGATAATTTTTATGAGGTGTAACTAAGACTTTTTGTTTACAAAAGCACTGAATTTTTTTACAAAGCAACAGTGTCTCCTTCTTATACATTTCTAACATCTTTTATTGTAAGGATTGATCTTTAAACAATTCTTAGATCCAGAAAAACCATACGAGCATAGCTACTTAAAATGTCAGCAAACGTGAATGTTTACACAAACATGGGAAACTCACATCTGACAGAATAAGAAAATGTATACTAAATATCTCTTGATCTTTGAAATACCATCACTAAATAAAGATAATTTACACAAGAGTAAAAAATTTCCTCATAATATGACTAACGTGGACAAAAACACACTTCAAGTCTTTAGGCTCAGTAGTGGGGGTTTTTTCCCCCTTATCAGCATCAAAGTAAGTTGCAAGTATCTTTTCTCATGAAATATATACTGTCCTTAATTCCCAACTCCCTTCTACTTCACAAAACTCCAGCGATGACAAGAAGAGTGGGAGTTAAAAACTCCAGAGCTGACAAGCGGAGCGGGAGTTAAAAAGCCACACTCGGACAACATATCTTCAAAAATCTCACTGCTCCTAAGGAAGCAAGTAGCCTGCATGCCTCTAAGATGACAATTCATACACGAATGAAACAGATGACCTGGAATTAGTAGTGAAATTTCCAAAGCACTCAAGGTAAAATTCTGTCAGGGCTAGATATGACTGACAGAATCCAAAAGACTTCCAGGACTCACTGTCTTTAAAGTAAGACTACATTTATTTTTCCCTGTAAAACCATTATTTTGAAACACATGGTTACCAAAATTGGCTTGCATGGAAGGCTTTCAATGGTATGGAGACAAAATATTTCATATATCCTTCCCTGCTTCTAGCAGAAGGCCCATTCATCTTCCCTGCTTAACATTCCCTTGCACAACACTTGATACAAGCAGGCAATGATGAGCAAACTACTGGATGTCATGCTTTAACCCCAGCCAGCAACTAAGTACCACACAGCTGCTTGCTCACTCCCCTGCCCACCCCCAGCAGGATGGGGACGAGAATGGGAAAAAGGTAAAGCCTGTGGGTTGAGATAAGAACAGTTTAAAAACTGAAATAAAGTAAAATATAATAATGATGGTAACAATAATAGCAATGAAAAGGGACATAACAAAAAGAGAGAGAAAAACAAGAAAACCAAGAGAAACAGTGATGCACAACATAGTTACTCACCTCGACTGATGCCCAGCCCGCCCCTGTGCAGCAACTGGCAGCTCCTGGCCAACTTGCCCAGTTTATATACTGAACATAATGTTCTATGGTACAGAACATCTTTTTGGCCGGTTCAGGTCAGCTCTCCTGGCCATGCTCCCTCACAGCATTTTGTACAGCATTTTGTACACCGGCTCACTGGCAGGGTGTGGGAAACTCTAGTAAGCATTACTTAGCAACAACTAAAACATCTGTGTGTTATCAATATTATTCTCCTGCTAAATCCAAAACACAGCACTGCAGCAGCTCCTAGGAAGAAAATTAACTCTATCCCAGCTGAAACCAGGACACTGGAGTAAGTAAAAGAACAGGGAAAAAGAGTACTCAAGAGGGATTTTGCAGACTCCGTACTACTGCCCCAGGAGGAATTAATTCTCTTCCCTGTGAAGAATTCAATGTAATAAAAATGTCCATCAGTGACATCTACCATAAAACAATCCAACGTTGTTCCAGCTGAACTGAGTGTCACCAAAGAAGCCAAACAGTTTGCTTACAACTCTTTGGATTGCTGAATGGATGGGTTTTATTTTGCTTATCAGCATGCAGAAATACATATGGCATCTGGAGCTTCCCCCACCCTTCAACAGAGGTGCAGAAAATAAGAATGCCTCACTTTCCATTATACAAACACGCGACTACATTAGTATCTAGCACTGCCATTCTAAACCTGAGCTTACACTCCTTCAGACCAAAATAAGGAGCCTACTCCATTTTTTTTAATGGGTGGTAGGACATTTTTTTCTAAAGCCCCAAGAACTAACAGATATGATACCTTCCCTAAAGCTTCCTGCAAGAAGCTTTGTATACCATTGTTTATTTAGCCAGTTGTGCCTGCTTTACAAGAAAGATGTCTAGAACCAGGATCTTCGTATCACTTTACCCATTTTAGGATGGAGAAACTCTGCTCCTTTCCCATCTCCAAGGTAAAAGATTTTCCCATGTTCTATTTTTTAAGGAGGGGATGCTTAGAGAGGAAAAAAGTTCCTGAAGGATCACAGACTGACTATATCTCATATCAGACGCCTGAAATTCTACCTGAAGACAAAGCATTTGAGAGGAACTGATAAATGGAAACTTTCACAGTGACTTGTGTTCTTGACATGACAGGTACCCTCAATGTAGTAACTTGGCAAAAAAAAAAAAAGTCTCAGAGTTCAAGTGTTTGAGGCACAAACGTATTCACAACAGACACATAAACAAGTAGTCAAACCAAGAGAAGAAGTTTCCAAACTAGAATTATTAATGGAAATAAAATCCATGGAATTGACCTCCCACCTGCGAGAGGGTGAGAAGTTATGTTTGTGAGTGGTAGACTTGGCTGGAGCTCGGGAGGTTTGCCTTCGCCTTGCAGCAGGTGGTGAGTACTCCCTGGAAGGGGAAGAATTACTGCCAGAGTGATCTGCAGGACTAGGAGAACGTTTCTGTCTACGTGAGCTTTCAGAGGGATCCCTGGGAAACATAAACAGCAGCTTGTGTAACAGGGGTAAGATGGCATTAGCACATTTCTAAGAAACTACAAACATCTCCAAGACAGAACCTGTGATTACGATATCAAAAGCTATGTTATACAATTATTTGTTCCATCTATAATTTCACATATGAAATTACCTTAAGTTAGCAAAACTCAAGAATGCAAGATATGCACTAAATTTCTTGCTACGCAGGACTGTAAAAACTAGAACATGGTAAAACCAAAAAATCCTTCTTGTAATTTTACCTAATAATTCATGTTGTGGTGAAACAGAATTCTTACCAATGGAGAAATACTTTGTTACCTTATTTAAATATTTCTGTAACATCAGAACTTTATTTAAGCAGTTTCAAGCTCAGACACATTTTTAAGGGCTAATCCCAGTAGCAAGTGAATGAAAGTAATCTGTCAAAACCTTCAGCTATTTCACTGAGTGTACCTCATAGAGATTTGACATTAAAACTTCATTTTTATTATGTACTGGAAAAAAAAAAAGACTAAAATCCAACAGTGAAATATAAGGCTGTAGTTACCACAGCAATACTTGATTACAGTACAGTAATAAGACAAGTACTGCCTTGATCCTTTCAGCACTACCTAGAATATTCTTTTCTACTGCTTAAGACTTCCTTCCAGTAATGGAGTGTGCAATCATGAGAGAAGTAAAATACTTTCAAGTAAGTATGGTGTAATTTATTTAATCAGTTAAAAATACACAACTCACTGCTCTTCCAATCCTTAGTCTCCACTATGCCAGTTACAAAGTAAGACTTAAGAACATGTACCCTACTTCCATCAAGAAAATACAGGACATAAAAATGCAGAACACGTATCTTTCAGCTTAAGTGGACATGTATGCTCCAGGAAATAATGGAACAGTCATAGTAGTCCACCTTTTATTTTAATATATAAATATGTATATATGCAAAAGTGAAGCAATTCTAAAATGTCAGTAGTCTTTGACTACTTCAAAAATACTTTAACCTACTGAAGATTAGGCAGAGTTTAAATGCACACTGCCAACTTATAAAGATATTAGTCCTCTAAGATTTCAGAAAAGGAGGCAATCAGACAAGTGAATGACTTCGAAAATGATTTTGGTGAACACCCTGTTTCACTGGTGAAGGTCCAAATTCCTGAGAAGTAATGAATCTTTCAAAGGGGTATTTTACAAACGTACTAAGTTATGTAATTAAAACCTACCAACCTGCTAGTTATAGTTTATCAACCCATCTATATAACACACTGAAAATACTTCGTGAGCACTAAAAAGGTTGTTGGCAAAGCAGGTAAAACCACCCTTATTATTCAGTGGTCTATAAAAGATAACTTTAAAAGCAAGGTTACATTACAGTTAAAAGCTAGTAATGCAATATAACTTACCTCTGCTTCTCTTTTTTCTCCTTGTGCCTTTCAAACTCACGCCCTCTCTCTTTCACCTCCCTTGCCTTTTCTTCTGAACGTTCTTTTGCTTTATGTTTTTCTTTGTGTTTTTTCCCCAGGGGAGTTTCCTCTTGTACTGGAGGAGGAGGGCTAGGGGTACGAGGACCTTTCTTTTTACTCTGGTTACTTTTAGAACTCCTAGAGGGAAATTAACAGGGTGGGGGGGGTGTAAAAATGAAGAGCTGACAACTGTTTCAAACAGTAATTTCTCAGATGTTGACAGGAAAGTTACCACATAAAAGGCCTTGAAGCTTTTAGGATTCACCAACTCCATTAGCAAGCACCATTCAATAGCTGAACTTGACAGAAGGGTGAATAGAGATTGTAAAAATTTATGTTGAGCTCTTCGATTTATAACCTTTTTTTCTGAAGGAAGTGAACAAAACCAGGAATTGCTCTTGTTCAGACAGAACCAGTTTTCAAAGATAAAATGCCCTTACATGAAGCGTATACATCAGAAGACAAAAACCATAGAGTACCTTGTCTGTTTAGACTCCCATTTCTGCAATGCAATACCCCAACCACATACACAAAACTACTTGAACTACTCATGTTTTCAATTTAATGTTAACTACCCGACAGGATGAAGCATCAAAATACTCTTGAATATGCATCTCACAATATGAAATAGTATATATTTGCCACATAATTTACCACTAAGATAAACCCTATCAACTAGGTATCACTGCATACTGAATGTCAGTAGCATACCAGCACACGCTATACCATTCCTGTAGCAGGAACAATGTTGTTCTGCCCCTATTTTAAAGGGGATTTTCACTTACCAGATACAGATGTGTCTGGTTACACTGCCGCAGTAATTTCTTTCTTATCTAAAAGCTGCAAACAACAATTCAAAACGTCTTGTGGCCAGCAAGAACTTCAGAAAGTGGTTTTGGAGATTGACTTTGGTGGCACAGCACCCAGCTAAAATCCCATGATTTTTACATCTTTAATCCTTAATTCTTCCCTGCCCCCCCCATCCCTCACTTCTTATCCTCTCCTGAATTCTGAGAAATCCCCTGCCTTGAAAGTCACACATTATTTCTTGAACAGTAATATGCAATACCAACAGAATGTAAAGTTGGTCAAATTTTAAACACTTCAGTTTAGAGAGGCTGTTTCACAGGCTACAGCATTTCAAACAAAAGTGTTTCCACTTTTCAATGGTTTATATTTTCTTATCATCTCCCAAAGGCTCTGGACATTCAAAGGGAAAAGATCTGCTTGTAAATTATGGAAATAATCAACTGACAACTACATGCATATAACAATTTTCTGCATGATTCACAATGCACAATTTAGAGATCTTCCCCTGAAGTTATATAATCAAGGGCACTGAAAGCAAGGAAAATGGAAAACATTAATTATGAAAACTCCAGTAATAAATGTAAGCGTGGTTCTCTGTTCTCACTCTCTTGCAAGATGCATCTACATACTGACCTCTGCTGATCCAAAAGTGGTGAAGAGACAGTAGATGCTTTCTTGTCTTTCTTACTAGCTGAAGATGATGATTTGGGACTGGATCTTCGTTTTGGAGATTTGCTAGACTTTCGTGGTGATGGCGATGGTGATAATTTAGATCTAACCACCTCTGGAGAAATCTTGAGGGAAAGAATATAATTAACCGATAAGATACTGATGCTCAAAAGCCTAAGTGTATGCCAGTACAAGTGTCAAATACGTAAATTTAGCAAGTGAGAGAGTATGAGATCTTAACCATGTACATCTCTACTTCAACCTAATCACACTGTTTGCAAGGAACACCATAAAAGGAAGACAACAGATAAAGCATGGAGGAAGAGAAGGTGATGCACTCTGTAACACATTACAAAAACTGTAACTAAAAGTTTAAAATCAGTATGCTCACAACTAACATGCACATTTATCTGAAAAAGAAAGACATCCTTAGAGGATTTTCTTTTAATCTTCCCCAAAATTCCCTGGTTTCTAACAACTTTGTCTCTGTCACTCTACTTTACTCTATTACTACAAGGCATGCTGGAAAATGAGATCGGCAAATGCCTTGTGTTTTCTTTTACATGCCCTCTCTGTTACAAATCTCACTCGTTTTGTATCATTAAAATGCTTTAAATCCTACTCAATAGCTGACTTCACAAAGGAGAAAACTTGGTTATTGTGCTGGATGACTGATGAGATACTCACTTCTAATACTCAAGTCACATACTAATTATATCGGTGCCAGTTATTTACAATTATGTAACACAACAGTGCATTTGTAGCCCAAAAACCTTGTCTTCTGGGAAACAATTAGAAGCCTATGAAGTGGCTGATGACTTGTCTTTTTTATTTCACATTTACATAATACAAACCTCTTTTTTAATTACTATTTCCTCTCGTTTCTCCATGTTTTCCTGTTCCAATTTCATGAGTTCTCTCTGAATCTTTTGGCGCTTCATTTCCAAAGACAGCTCATGATCATAATCATAATTAACATCTCCATTATCTGAGTCTTTATTTAAAGAAAAAAAAAGTAAATAGATTAGTAAACAATTTCTTATGAAAAATGTAACAATAACATTTACGATACTGGATGCCAAGCATAAATATTTCCATGACTTTTAAGCACTGCATGAATGGATCAAGGAATGAATGCCAAATTTCTTCTCCAATTATGTGTGCAAACTTGACATAACTCCAGTCAGTTCCATACAATCTGAAGTTAAACTTTTAAACTTCATTAAAAACAACACCTTAACTTCTTTCATGGACATTAATCAGCAAGGGAAACAGAGTAAACCACTTACTTATATTTAAACAACAAAAAAAATTAAAACTGTCTTCACAAAAACCAAAAATATGTAGAGCACTATTTAACTGGGAAAATCACATGAAACAGATTTATATAGTGATGCATGATACTAGACGGTTTTATTTAATACAGTGTCTTAGAAATCAATTTATACACTTACTTAATTACATGTAGACATTGATTTTAAAATAAGAGAAGAGTTCAGCATGAACCCTTTCATCAGATAAACACACACTTCAAGAGTTTACATCTGGTTTTACACTATCACTGTTTGGTTTTCACATTAGAAAAAGTGCTATTTCTCTCACTTTTTCATTAACTCATGGACAGTTAATATCATATGCTTCCAACCCTGCAACTGAAATCTTACTGAAAATTTAATTTACTCACTCTGCTTACATTAACTTTGTTTATGGCTATTTAATGCTCAAAAAGCATTTTGGGAAAATATCTGTAAGAGAAAAGATTACTTTATTTAAAACTTATTAGCTTTCACTCTTTTCCTACATACAGAAACTATATAAAAGTTTGCAGTAACTAAACTCAGTCCACAAATTGCCTTCATTTGTCATGAATGCATGGGAACAGTTCAGAGAAAGGTGCAGTTCCTAACAGCATAGGTTCTTTCTCAGTCAATCCATCTACTTATATAGCACTCACTAGAACTTAACAGATAGTAATTCTACTTCATCCATATACCAAATATTGACAGTATTTTGAAAAAAAAAGCTGAATTCTCAAGATGAAGGTCTCAATGTCTAAGACTTAAGACATTCATACTATATATTTATATAGAACTCATGGTTTCTGTATCTCAAAATTTTTTGAGTCAGGTTTTATTTCCATGTATACATGTCATAGATCAATTTTTCTTAAAGTGTTCAAAAAAAAAAGTCTACTAAGGAGTGAATATATATTATGGCTACTTTTCCATTCACGTATTGTGCTTAAGACACAGCAAAACAGGATCTGCAACACTTCTAGCACACAGTATTGAAAAGCTCCCTAGTTAATGACATTTCCAAGGAGCTCCATCCTACAACTTCCAGTGCACTTCACTGCAAATATGTTCATCATACCTGAATTCCCTCAGAAAGGATCAGAATTCCCATTTTTTTCTTGCAACATTGTAGCTACTGCTGAAACACAGACACTTAAAAACCTACAGAAACACCACAGTTCAGTAGAAGCTCCTGTAACATCACTATGAGGTGAACTTGGACTCTAACGAAAGTGGAACTCAGGAGAGAAGAAAACTGCCCGCAACAACAATGAAACCACCTTGTAAGTACTAAAAAAACCTCCAAACCCAAAAACTCCCACCCACCAACTCATACCAAAGAGACTACAGAAGGTAATGGAAGACATTTAGCATTCTTCAAGTATTTTTAGAAAATAAATATTTCACCGATGTCCACCTTCAACTGTTATTATACTCATTCTAATGGAGCCCTTGTTAATGACAGTTTAGACCAACACAAATTATGCAACAAAAATGGCTGACTTTTGAATTCAAAGGAGTTACACTTTCTTCTAAGACTGACCAGTTCAAAATCACTTTAGATGCAAACTGGATCGATCTAGGGACCCTAACGTGAAAGATTCACCATGGAGTAGCCTATACTTAAATTCCTTACTGCCTCAGTAGTCAAATGAGAAAAAAAAAAAAAAGCCTGTGTTTTTAAAGTTAGCTGGTTTAACCACTGCAGCAGACCAACTCGGATAACTTGTTCATTCTCCGCAAAAAAAGAAATTAAGTTAATGGCTACTGCATGAAAGTATTCTGCTTAGAAACCAAATCTTGAAGCATTTCACTTGACACATAGCCCAGAAATCTCAGCTTTTGAGGCATCAGGGGACTGAGTTCAGAACCTTATACATACCTTCTCTATTTGTTTCCCAATCCCCATTTTCCTCTTCACTTTCCGGTGTTCGCTCCTTTGTAATTTTGATATCCTCCTTTTCTCTATGTCTTCCTCGTGAAGACTCTTTCTATAAAGGGAAAAATGCTCCATTAGAGTAAACAACTTTATTTTAAAAGAAGCCTGAAGAAGCAGGTGTATTTTACATGGTATTTTGGCTGGGGTTTTTTCACAGTACAAAAAACATTTTCCCCTTCAGCCTGTTGAACAAATATCTTCTTAAACAAGCAGAGACTCCACAGGCTACATGTTTTAATGCAATTTCATATAATCAGAATGCAAATAGCAGATGAGGAGAAGAGAATAAAGGATTCATAAATAAGAAGACTTAAAGGCAGGGCAAGAGTCAAGCACACACCAGAGAATAAAGTTTAAAATAGGCACCGAAAGAACAGGTTAAGTTCTAAAGACCAGAAGTTTCATGAACATTTAAAGAGTATAATTTTAACAGCTTGAGCAAGAATTCTCAGCTGTAAATAAGAATATTTATATGCAAGGCAGATGAGCCTCAGAAGTGGAACCACTTAACTCTTCAAGGATAAAGAATGTGGAGGGGGAGGAGATAAAAAAATAAAAAAACCCAGAGACCCTTGGCGGGCAGAAGGGGAAAAAATTCTAAAGCAACACAACGGAATCAAGTTCCATTGATAGCTTTGTGTTTCACTTTCACTGTCTCCAAGACAAGTCTAACTACTGCAGTAGCACCTATTTTCCACGTGGCAGATGGTCCTGTGAACACCTAAGAAAGCCAGAGACTATCCTTACAAGAAAAAAGATAATTTCAAGTCAACTGATGCTGCGCCACCCCTGCTAAATTCCAGAATAAAGCTACATAGTTACACCTCTGCATCTGCTGAAGCAACATGCTCTAAATGATCTATCTGGGCTCAAGTGGAATACAGGACAAAGTTTCTTCACTACTAGCAAATGAAGAAAATTCAAGCTTAGAAGTATCTCAGGTTAATTTTTTAAATAGGAAACCAGAACAGCAAAGTCTGTCCCACAGCCCTGTTGTTCTCACCTCTCATAGTGCCTTCTTTTGGTTTTTTTGGGAGGTTCTTTCATGTTTATATGTGGGAGAAACTTACACCAAGAAAAGGAGATGCCTGAGAACTTCACTAGCTATTCCTTATTGGGACTTAGATCTTGACTTCATTTAAAACCTTAACATGACCTTAGAAACACATTAAGGAAACAACATAAAATTGCAGATAGTCACTCAAAAACTAGTAAAATTCAACTATTCCTTTTTATTCACTAACAATGTTAAAAACTTATCTCTAGTTTAACAATGTAAATCTCTAAAATTATGCAGAAGGTCATAACTTACTGAGTCATGTTGGTTGTGACATCAGCTGCGGACAAGTCTACATCCACTAAGCCATCGTCTCAGCAAGTACTAAAGGCATTTCAGTCTAAGGGCCAGAAATGTACTATGCCCCAAAGCAAATTACTTTAAAAGAAAACAACTCCGATGAGATCTAAAAACCTGTAAGTATAACAAGCCTTCCCTGCAACCAGTCCTTATTTTTCTTAAGACTATTCTTATTTTTTTAGCCCACCCTCCATGAAGGCCACATCTGTTCTACTGAACTGTGTACTTCTGCTACATGCTTCAACTAATTCCTACAATATAAACTAACAAAACCATAATTTCTTAAACATGAATACTAGTTTCTATTAACTCAACACTACCTCTCACTAGCAAACTGAAATACAAACATCAGGACAACCTCTCTATACCGATTTAAAAAAAACCTCTCAAAGCCAATTCATCAAATAACTTGTCATGAAAGAACATGCAGCAAGTCAATGCTTCAAGTCCAATTTAATAACCCATGTTAAAAATACTACACAACCTGTATGTATCATGCCTACCTCTTCAAACTTACAAGCCAATACAAGCATCTTGAAAGAGCCTGTATTTTCTCCTTTCAGTGGAAAGATTCGGTAGTGGCACAATCATATTTCTACAGAAGAACTGAGAACAAAACCAGCTATCAAACTGAAAGACTGAATATAGGGGAAGCACAGTATTTTACACTAAATGTTGTTTAGCTGTCAAGAAGAAAGATTCTGACAACATTCCATCTTGAAAACCAAATATCAGTTTAGAAACTGAGTATATTTTTCCTGGGACATGCAAATCAAGAATTTAAGTTATGATAGTTTAGAACACATACTTAATTTTTCTGACTGAAAAATGTTCAACATATTTCTTTTATTTGTTACACTTACAACACATTTGATTCCCTCATACTATGGGGAGGAAATATTTCCTTCACATCCTTATAGATCTTCTTTACATGTTTTTTGTCTCTCCCTCAACAAGCCAAGAATAAAGTAAATTAAGCTCCTAAAGGCCAATAGCATGTCTTTCACTTGTACTTGAAGATGCTGTATATCCACTTCAGTCACATTTGTTAACTATTTCTCTGCAGACTCTGAAAAAATGCCATTTACTAGACGAGAAACATTAGACTTTCATAATTACGTATTTATTTACTAAAAAAAAAAAACATAGCTTGTCCTAAGAGGAAACAACAGTTTAGTAGACTTTGTCTATGCTGTTTTCAGGTATATGCTCACAGCTAAACACAAGAGGTGTTGGATAGATGTTTACAGTTTCATGTTGATGTTCAGGAGAGATGCCACATAAGGAAGGGAAAAAACGGATGACATTATGGCTGACTTCTGTGAGATTTAATTTAATGTCTACTGAAGTTGAAGTTCCACGACCCATGTGATCAGCACTCTACAGCACAAGACTTGATGTCTACTTGAATAAATTTCCCACTACTGCCAGAAGAGCCTGACCATGCACAAAAGGACTCATCTAATCTGTAAAACATGCTTCTAGCCAAGAAGTGTTATTTTGCCAACATCGATGGAAAGAATAGAAGACTCATACAACCTACAACTCTTGCATTGCAGAAATCTGTTTCAACCTTATCACGTTGCACATGTACATGCAGCAGCGAAATAAACTCATGCCAAAGCACAGATTCCTTTAAACCTACAGTAAACTATAGGCATCATAGCTAGAACCTCTTGGGCAAGTACAGTACTACTTTGCTCTAGGTATGATACCTTTGTAGTGTAAACTACGACCACGCTACAGAAACACGTAAGAAAATGAATCTGAAGTTCCCCTGACATTAAGAGGTATTGTTGCCATTTCAGAGATGGAAGACAGTGCTGCGTCTCACTTAGTTAAAATAGTTAAAAGCTACAGTGACAAAAACCACAGATATGAAACAAACGATACACATTCCTTACGAAAACCTTCCTAAATGTACATGAAGTTCCTCCCACTGTTTCTCCCAAATCACACACACCTTCCAGGTTAAGACTTTAGGTAAGACTTCATACACACCAATGTACCTGTCTTCTCATAATACAGAGAAAAATTCAATATAAAAATTTCCAACTAAGTACAGTAAGAGCAGGAACCTTATCTTTGTATAATAATTAATACACTAATGTACAGTGCTGAAGTAATTCCAAACACAAATGCAAGAAACACAGAAAAACTGAGGTCAATGTAGGTGTCCACATAACACAGCATATTGTCTCTGCAAATAATAGTACAAAGCATGAAGAAATAAAAAGGCATATAGTCTATAAACTGTCCATATGGGAAGTTTCTTCCTAAATACATACAGATTGTACTAGTTATCTTATGTCTCCAAAGAATAAAAAAACTCTTCTGAAAAGATTTTATACTAGTTATACTGTCTTATCTTCTTGTGGAACCTCTTCAGCTTTGTGTCTCTATCTTCTAGGAATCAGGTAGAATTGTCATATATAACTTAAATAGCATTTCCCCTTGACATTTCCAAATTTGCCACTCTTTCTACTGGGATAAAGTATGAATATGACGCATCTAACTTACATTCTCTCAATCATACGTTATATGCATTCGTCCCATGTCCTTTTGTCTCTCCAGTTTATTTCTCACGTCTTTGCCCACTTCAAGAAGACCTTTGACTGTATTTTCTTGCATACAGGTGATGACAACCAAACAGCACTTGAAATAAAACTGGACCATGAATTTCTACAGCGTATTATTGATTGTTTTCTATTCCATTTTTATATACCTGAGTGTTTGCTTCTACAACTGTGACTTCACTTTGAACACATGGTTTCATTGAGCTGTCCACAATAACTTATTTTTCTACCGCATGGTTTCAGTTACTTTAAAAAAATTCATTCATTTTTTGTTTTAAATGCTTTCTTTATTGTGCATTACCTGGCACTTGCCAACACCAAGTTTCATCTGCCATTGTACTGCCAAAAACTATCTTTCCCAACCCCTGTGGCATTCCTCAGACTTCAGTAATCTCAAGTACTGTTTTCAAATCTTCTGCAAATTTTGACATTTTGAATGTCCAACACTTTTTCTACATTCCTTAAAGTTATAGTTCTTTAAATGAATTACCATAGCATTCTGTGTAATTCAATTTCAAATAATTCTAAAATTTTCCCCTTAGCTGGCTTCTAAACCTAAAATATTATACCTGCTATTCTTTGACTATCTATACATATGCCTCAAATGCCTTGTTTCAAAACAGGTTTGACCTGTGTGAGGCAGCTCTCTCTTAACCACTACTCCCCATCAGTTTCAGTCTAGTAGTCCTGGTGAAGCACCGATTTTGTCAGCAAGAATGTTTCTGATTGGTCTCTTTTTTTTTTCTTTTTAACCAAAATTATTAAACTTCTTATGGAACAAGCTACCTTTCATTATTTCAAAGTCTTCTTATCCAGCTCCGCTGTTACCCCAAAAGCTTTAATAAAATATGGAAACATCACATATTAGATCTCCACCATAACAGTAGCTCTACCGCTGGAGCAAGATTTTTCTTAGCAGTTCAGTCACTCGAGTCTTCTGTCCTTTTAGATATCCTGGTTCTTTGCAAAGCAACTCTTGACGACTGTCCCTCTTCATCTATTTGTTCCAGAATATTTTCTTTGATATCCTGTATTTTGAGAGTTGCCTCCATGGAACTAGAACAAAGTTCAGTAGTTTCCTCAACCTTCCATTTTATGAGGTTGAAGCAGAGCATTTTTCACTCTGCCATGAGCTTAATCTATAAATAATGCTTTGATACTTTAACAGACCCACTAATTCTCCAATTCCTTTAGATTCTTGCTTCCAGTTCACTTTCACTTGGGTTTTAGTTGTTTAAGAGTATTTTATTATCACATTAATAGAACACTACAAAAAGCAAGGTTAACTAACCAAAAGTAAGAATTACATCAAAATTAGAGTTGCATCAGGACAGAAGTTACAGCAAATTTTTAATGACGGTTGGAAAAAAAAAATTTTCCCACCAACCATGTACTCAATAACTGAACAGTTTATTCAAACTATTAGAAAATAAAAGAAACACATTTCAGTAAAAAGATTGAGAATTTACACAAATTAACAGCAACTGAAAACATGATTGGAAGGTAAGCCATTCTGTTAAATTTAATGATAGCAGCTGCTACTGATTTATTTACAGCTGACATAAAAAATTCATTTTACACAGCAAGTAGGAACAGACCAAGAGGAAATGATAGAATATTGTTAATACCTGCAGAAGCAAAACTGATTTTTTACAGATAAAACCTTTTAAAAATTTTTCATATGAAGATGGTCTTAAACACGATGCAGGAACACAGTGATGCTATTGCTACACAGGTACAGGGTCACACTACGAACTCTATCCCTATTTGTTTGCAACATCAGGAATGGATAACACAATTAAAAAATAATTAAATTTTGATATTTGGGGGCCACAGGGTTGCAGAAATATGTTGACAACATGAGAACAACAATGAGTTTTTTGTAAAATCCGTTAAGTGAGCAGTTGGGGTGCCTGATGAGTATGTGAGGAGGAAGGCAAAGTGAACCAGCACAATAGTAATTGCATGGTTTCATCTAAAGCAAATTTGGTATGAACAACTTAAGTTGGGATGCATGTATACAATGGATATGAATAAGTGTTGGGGGAAAATTAGTGGATGACTGAAGCAATGGTTAATACACTTTCTAGGTAATAATCAGTGAGTCAGCCATCTTATTAAATATGTGTTTATCAGTATTTATAACACATTTTAAGTCTGTGGGATTTATAAAATCTTCGAGAACCAAAAGACCAGAAAGCACTATAAAATTGCAAAACAGTACAATTGTTAAGACACTTCATAAAAATGTGATATGCTATGTACAAAATGATCAGTTCCTTAAAACATTTTCAATATTACAAGTCACGATGATAAGATTTCTAGGACACACTGCCCAATTGCTACTGAGGGATTCTGGAGTTCTGCAAACTCCACTCTTACCCTAACAGGAGAGGATGATTCCTCTGTACTTCGTTTCTGTGGCTCTGCCTCAACATCTTGACGTTTGTTCTTCATTCTTTCCCGAAGATCTCCAGTGGGTCTTTCTGGTGCTCTGTATAATACAGAAACATAATATAACCTGTTCCATGGGACTATTTTTAAAGAACTATGATCTGTCTTTTAATTAGTATTTTATTAGTATTTCCAGAAAGATCTAAACCACCCACCCAGAGGCAAAGTGGATGAGTAAGAAAACATTCCATTCTAAAGGGCTCAAGCATTCTAAAAACCCCAACCCTTTCAGAAAGTCAAGGAACACTTAACTCTAAGAAGAAAAATTACTTGTATGTACATATGGCATGACTCGGTTACTATTCTAGATCAGCATCAGGTGATCCTACCCAGTACAAATAACCTTTCTCTGACCATCAAGCAAATGTGTTTCACAATCACTCCTACCAAATATTTTCAGATTTGGCCTTCTCCATAATCTAAGCTGCAACCATTTTTATAAAGATTATATGTGTCTCTCTGTATATATTACATATATATATTTAAAACCACAATTAATGCAGAATCAAACTACTATAGACTAGCAATGACAGTCACAGAGAAGCACAACTCGGAATGCAGATGAAGTCTGCAAACAGAGATAACATAACCTAAGCACCATCCTCCCATGGTCTGGGTGAGGCTGCCACACAGGAAAACACTGTTGCAAGACCATGAAGCAGAAATTAACTCTTGGAGGCCTCTTCCATTTTCCATCTTGAAGTAATATAATTATTTCATTATTTAATTACAAAACAGTGGATGAACTCTACTAGTCATGCCCCTTCATGATATATTTTCTGTAAAAGATATTACTGTGATGTGGAATGGGAGGACAAATACCCTACCCTACTATAATTTTGTCACTTCTTAGTATGGATGCATGAGTTCATTTATCTGTTATGGTTAAAAGAGAACAACCATTGCACAGCTGAGACACTGGCAGAGGTTGCCCAGAGAAGCTGTGGATGCCCCACTCCTGGCAGCGTTCAAGGTCAGGCTGGACTGGGCCCTGAGCAACCTGGTCTAATGGAAGGTGTCCCTGCCCATGGCAGGGGTGTTGGAACTGGATGATTTTTAAGGTCCCTTCCAACCCAAAACATTCTGTGATTCTATGATTCAAACAAATTCCTAAGGTAAGGGAATGTAGGAGCTGTTTCAGATGATCTTTCAGTTCAAGAAAACAAATTTTCTCTTCATACACATTCAGCTTGCTACTGAGTTTAGCACTTCTGTGATAGCTGTGAGCTGTAATTATAGATTCTTCTGTGAAATGGTTGTCTAGAAGTACTACATCTGTGCCTATCAGTTTACACTAAAGAATCATAAAGAGATATTAATGCTGTCTTATTTGATTAGGAAAGTTATACGTAATACATGAATAATGAAATTTGCATTTCTTTTGTTTTTCAGACTGAATCAGTTTCCATTGAGAAAGTCATTTCTCCCACTCTTTCTGTCACATAATACATAAAGGGAAAACTGTCTTTCACTGTCAACGCATAGAAAAATTTAAATTAATACCACTTCATTTTCAATCTGCACGTATTTGAAAAAGTAATTTTTTCCATTTCCTCCTCTGCACCGTTTCCTACGTTTAATTCTTTAAACCGCATCATAAGGTTAAATGTATGAGGACCTACAGAAAAAAGACCAGTGACTGCTCTCATTTTTAAATGCATCTAATTGTCCATGAAATTGTAAGTACAGGTCAATCTAGATCAGAGGAAATGTACAGAAGAGCAGAGCTCTGCTTTTTTTATCACTAAGGATCAAATAATATCTGGCATACAAATATAAACAAGTTATCCACTTTGCATGCAAGACTATATGATCTTGAAAGTGTCTGGGTTTAGTAAAGGTTATGATTAAAAGTATTTTTCCCCACCCCCCATATTAAAAAGGTAATTCTTTGCATTACCAAAGCACTCTGAAGCATTCCAACCATCAGCTACCTCAACAAATAAACTGTCTTTCAGCATTAAAGTGCAATTCAACACCTTAATTTTTAATAATATTTAAGCTACAATACAAAGGATTTGGATTAGTGGAACTGAAAATTAAGTTAAAAGGCAGGAAGATTATCAATAATGTACTTGTAATATTGCTCCTCAAGAGGAACACTTTCGGGAAAAAATCCCATTAGCTGAAAGAAAAGCAAGAGAACTTGCACTGAATGCAGTTCATGTACCTTACAGAGTGACATCTGATATTTTAATACTTTTTTTTTTAAGTTATAGGCTGGATTTTAAAAAAAAACCAAAACTATCCAAACCATTTCACCCTCAACTAATAAATTTTTTCTTCCCTCCCATGCCGAAAAAAGGTATTTTGCTAAAGCACCATTCAAATCTACTTAAATATTATAAAAATTATGAAAAACCTCACAGAAATTAAAAAAAGTACACATTCAGGGCTGGGGTTTGTCAGTCAATTTTTTGTTTGCTTTTGCTGTTACTGGGCCAGCTTTTTTCTGCTTTAGGAGAACACCAAAGCAAAGTCATGGTAATCACCCTATCTCTCTTTCCCCAAAGACAACATAACCCTCCAAAAACTCTAATAAAGCAAGACTGAATATTAGTCAAATTTTAAGAAATATTTACTCAAGAAGCCGTGACTGTTTTCAGATGCTTTGGCTAAATGCACAGAAAAACAAGCTGGTCTGCTAGCTGATTTTTCCTTTATCTGTACCATAGCTTCTTTTCTACATAACTTTCCCCCAGCCCACTCCAAAAGGAATCTTTGGTTATTCCAGGTAATGCTCACTGCTGAACTTCAACAGATCAGGACAATTTACCCCTGCAATTTAAGATGATGTGGCCAGACTGCAACTGCCAGAACCTCTTACACAAAACGCATTATGCAATTTCTTTTTAATATTTTGAGCTGGGCCCATCTTTAAAATAAGGCCTAAAATGCAGAATTTCCTAATTTCAAATTTTAAGCAGTGCAGTTAAATGACTTTAAACAGCATTACTTCCTGCAACAGTTCAGTTCCCCATGTTCAACAGCATTTAGAAAATGCACATTCATAACAGTGCCTCCATTTGCTCCTGTACTCCTTACAGTGTCAGGAACAAGTACCCAGCAACAGGCACACCTTGCAACACACCTGCCTGAGGATGTGTCTGTGTACCTGTGTGAGAGCACATGGGTGCATAGAGGCAGATGACCATTATTGGTGTATCATGTACATATTATAATTGCTCAAGAAACACGGTCCTGTTTTCCAGTTTCCCATACTACAATATCCGAAACTTTCAAAATCCATACATTATTTCCTAATATGACTGCTGGCTTGGTTGGTTTTTAAATGCAGTGTGATGATCCTGAATAAAGAGAATCAGTCAGACTAAGAAAAGGACCCTGCAATGGCATAGATCCTGACAAGAGCATGAAGGAGCCAGCCAGGAAACTGCCAAGCAACTAACCAACAATCTACAAGTGTAGAAAGAAAGTAAAATTCCTTGTGGGATATCATGTTTACACACAGCTCTTAGCCAGCTTCTCCTTACTTCTGATGTCTGGAAGACTGGCACCTCTAATACTGAATTCTTAATACCATAATCAGGTAAGCTTTATGTAAAAAAACATGTGAGGTTTTATTTTTATAGCAAGATTAAAATTCATGCTGTGAGAGGCAGCATTAATGCTAAAATGGAACAATCTTTTTCACACTTTAAAGTCAATTTTTCCTGTTGTCTGGTGGTGTTTTGAACTATGGGAGGCATTACGGTCAGATAAAACCATTAACAATGGGATTTACTGCAGACAGGTATGGAACTGGAGGCAGAAGGTATGAAGACAGAAAGGCAGTAAAGACATGCTTTGTCCTACCCAGCTCCCTGCAAAGCAGATGAGACTTCCCTGGCAGGCCTGGCTGAATACTTGCAGACGCTGCCATTTTGTTATCCCAGATACTTGAACAAGAGTATTACTTTAACTGAACTGATGCGGAAGCAGCATTAGTTTGGCTTGCATGAAGCCAATAAAATTGCATTTAAAGTGCCTGGATAACATTTGTGAAAATCTCTCTAATGTTAAATGGCATGAAAATGCCAACATTTTATTATGTACATATTATGCACCAGCTTTTTCTATGCCTGGCCAAGAGCTATTAGTGGAAACTTTTGAAGACAGGCACAGTTCTTTCATTTGTCTGTTTTGGGGGTTGTGTGGCGGTGGTGGGCTTCCTCCCCCTTTTTACTTTCAAGAACACCTTTATTAATCACTGAATGTGCCAAGCAAGTAAGTGGGAAGATTTGTCCTTTGACTTTTTCATATAGTCCTAATAAAAAAGTTAGCAATAAGAAGGAGGAAATCAACATTTTTCTTAAATGTCAGTGGTGACAGTGAAGCATAAACACAGCTTTAATCTTTAAAAGAAATGTCACTTTTCTTCAAATGACCAAGCAGAACTACGCACTGAGTGTTCCAAACACTGAAAGCAAGGAGAAAGTGACATTATAATGGTTTTAAAATTTAATCTCTACCAGTAAATCACTTATTCATTTGGAACATTCAGTGCAGAACAGAGTAAAATCTTTTACACACCAAAAGAAATATTAAACTCCGTGATGTATTTTGTATCCCAGCTGCCACCACCTTAGAAGCAATGGAAGATCAAACAAGCAAAGTCAAGATCATCCTAAGAGCATGCCACAGGAATAAGAAAAAGAACCAGACACAGAACCCTAACCTCAGGCCAACCTTCCTGTTGTTGCTTTACACTTTGATGCTTCCACAATCAAAGTGTGCCCATGCATAATCTGGAGGTAATATTGGCATTATGAAAGACAGCTGTTTGTAAACTGTGAAGCCTTCAGAGAAAGAGATACTATGCTAAAACCACAACATCTTTCTGTCCTTTACTGCAGGAATATTACAAACTTACTGCCATACTTGGTTTCAGTTAAGTTAGGTGTTATGCTACATGAAGGACAGTTGAAAAAAAAAAATTAATTTTAGTAACATATGAAGAGACATATAATAAAAGGTATTCTCTTTTGAAAAATTAGGTTACTTTTTGGATCTCCTCCTACAATACAGAATATTTTTCTATATCTGACAGATAAAGTCACAAAGCTATGTTTTGAAGAGAAGCGTTTTCTCACAACAGGAGAGAAAGGATAGACATTCATCACACAACATAGCAAAGGTGGAAGGGCTGTGAGTGTGAGCACTGCTGTAAGTAATTGCAAACCAGCATTTTAGTACAGGACAGAAAAGTATACCAGAAAGCTGCAGTGACACTACACCAAAACAAAAAAGTATTAAGGTACTTGAACTCCCCACTTCAAGTAATATAAGTAGTTAATCTGCATTCAGTGGACTCGATTCATTTTTTTAAAGCTGTACACACACAAAAATCCTGCACATTGCCAAAGTAATTGTTTTAAGCAGCTTCATAAGGCAATTGGTTATTCATATAACATACAATTAGGCACACCACAGCATTTCATTTATAAAAAAAAACAACAACAAAAGACAGAGTTGCAAAAGCTATTTTCCTACAGCATGTGAAGAATTCAAAGTGAGTTCTTGATTTACCTTCTATAACTGCTGCTATAGCCTTTACCTCGTGGTGAAGGGCCATGTACGAATCTACATGTGTTCCCATAGAGGCAGTTGCCAGTCTTCAGCCAGTTACGGCACTGTGTCTAAGAGACAGACATTACTGGGTGAATTTCACACTCCTTTCTGGAAATACCATTGGTGTGAGTGTGGCAGAACAAACAAATGACTCCACATTAAGTCCCATTTATCTGTAATTTCTGTCCACCAGTAATATAATCAATTTTAAAAAAAAAATCAGCAATGAGCATCAGGTCTGGCAAAGAAAAATTTAGGTTGGTGGAAATTTTATTAATATGCACAGTACTACTGCTCCATCCAGAAGCTGGCAAAACACACGGTATTTGAAAATTCTAGTATTAGCATGTTGAACATCCATGCGTTAAGGAGTTCTTTTCACCTTTACTTAACATCAGTAACATCTGAGCATTTGGTGCTTGTGAGCTACTCTTTCCCACCACATAAATCCTGGAAAAGAAGATGCTGGGGTGGGGAGGAAAAGAAGAACGCTTTTACAACTCACCTCTGCAGTACTTCCAGTGCTGGGTCCAAGCCTTTCAAACACACTGGGTCTTCGGGATGTGCTATCGGATATGGTCTTGGTATTTTCCACTGTGACCTTCCTTCTAATTTTTGACATTTTGTACTACTTCAACCAAAAAAAAAAGCAAAACTGTAAAATCCTTCAGTTTGGGGCTATTGACACTGAACTCACATGAATAAAATAGTATGATATACATTGCAAGAGTTGCTGCAGAGGTGATGAAGAAAGATAAAGAAGTCATAAATGAGTGAAATGTATCTAATAACAAAGAATGCTTCTGACTTGAACTACTCAGCTGAACACCAGTAATGATAATTTTTCATTTTATTTCATGACCTGCTTTGGATTCTTCAACTTCCCCTTGGGAAAGATCATATGACATGTTATTCATTTAGGCAGCAAACATCACACAGGACAGATGCTTTCTTTTGTCATGTATTTTTGGTGCATGAACTCAAGTGATTTAAGTGAACAGAACCTTTAATGTTATTTCACCAACCTCTCAGAAACCACTTCCAACCACTAAAAATGGCTCCTATTTTTGAAACAAATTTCAAAAAATGAGAGCTTCATTTTTTTCCCCTTTGTTGTGTATGACAACCTACTAAAAACCATCTTGTTATCATCAGCCTGTGTTTGTTACCGGTCTGATTCCTACAACTATTGGGACTCACATGAGTTTAAGAAAAAAAATCCAAACTCCATAACAATGATACACTTCTTAAGCTGCTCAAGAAGTAGCTCCTTCTCATTAAGAAAAACATATTTTAATGGAAATACAGCATAACTTTGATAAACAAGAAGCCACAATTTATCTTACCTGAGAAAAGAAGGAGTTATAGAAAAAAACCAAACACATTTAAAGGAAAAAAAAGGAACATATATTTAGCACTAGAGACAGATTGTACAAAAAGGGCAAAATGGGCCTCAAAAACTATTGTCCCTTCTTTACATGCTACTTGATCTACACAGAAATAAGATCAATTTGGGAACATCTGCCAGGTGCTCGATACTTTACATATAGCTCGAAAAAACACCTCTTTGTTGTACTGCAATGTGCCATCACCCTCGTTAATCAGTAGATCATGATTAGCCAAACACTAATCTCCTACCCTTCTGCTGCTGTCTCTTCTGCTCCTGAGCACGTGTCACCGCATTTAGAACACACACACACTTAAATTATTACCTCATACACAAACAGGTTACAAATGACAAAGTTCATCCATAAAGCCAGAAGAATACACATTTAAACTAACACCCACCAGAGAGGATTAATACACATTTTCACCATCTGATCAGCAATATGTTCCCACAGTATCCAGATTGTAAGGTTACATTTCACAGAAACAAAATATTATAATGTATAAATGTGGACACTTCATTATCTGAACCCTACAGTTATTTCCACGACAAGACTTCCCTAGGAGTCTGACACCTGTTCATTTTCTACAAACATAAATGCTGTGCTGAAGCTCTCGTGAAGCACTTTAGCTCCTTTATAAACAACGGAAAAAAGAAAGCTTACACTGCGTATTTGAGATTTCTCAGTAGAGCTCTGCTCTACTGACTTCTTCTCCAAGACTCTGATTATCTGAAGAATTTTATCTCATAAATAAGGTTCAGATAATCAAGACGTTAACCAAGATGTTCAGGGAGGGCAGAAGTTAACCATATGGTGTATACCAAACATTAAAAACAATGGTTAACATCAATTAGTGGAAGCAGACAGTCAAACAGTAGAATTTCCACTAGTATGAAATTACTTGGGTTAGTAAAAACTGTGGAGAATAGAGATTTCCAGAAAGATCTAATTGAATTAGAGAATTGAGTAATACAACAGCAGATGAAATGAAAGAAATACAATGCAATGCATACAAGGAGAAATTATTTTGTCTAAATATTTGATGAGATCAAATTAGTCCAGTCTTCTGAGAAAAATCATTAGGAGTCATTGTGGACAGCTCAATGTGCAGCAATAGTTAAAAAGTCTGACAGGATAAACCATTAAAGTTAGAAAGCAAAACAATACCACATCTCACCTAGCTGAGCACCCTTCCATTTCAGGATTCTCACAGAATTTCAGAAAAAAACTACTGAATTTCTACAGTTTCACGCAGCCACACCCTTTTAATATAGGATATAAAAATCAACTGACACATGCAAAAGCATTTTTAATAAGACAATCATATAACAAATTACTAAGATGGATTAAATATTTACAGTTAAAAGAGCCATATCTGAAACAAAAAGGGTTAGATAAACGACACTGGCAATGGCATAGGGAGAGGGTTCAACACACGAAGGACAGATGAGTCTATCTAATACACAAGTACAGTACACACTGACATCATAGCAGGATACAGAAAAATTACATTAATTTTTCCTCAATTCCAATGTACTTTTCTTTACAAAGAAACAAAGGCAAAACTTTCATTTTAAATGTTAATTTTTACCCAGCATGTAGTACCTTTTTGGAATTAACTTGTATAGGAAGTTATGATGATGACTAGGCTTAAAAGCATAGTTATAAACATAGAGAGGATGAAAGGGGTAACATCATCATAACTGAACAAATAATTTAATTTCAACTGCCTGTTTCCCTGTATTTTGGCATAATGAAATTAAGAATACCATTCAAGCCTGAATCTTCTAATCTTGTAAAACCCCCTATTTAAAAAAAAAAACAAACCAAAACCAAAACAACACTTGAAATGAGAAACAAAAACCTGCACTATTTCAGGTAGCAATCTGTCAATTCTATCCTCATAGTGTGGCCCATATCTACCAGTTTGCAATTAACAACAGATCCTTTATTACCAGAAGAGATATTTCATGATAGATGACCCTAAGGAAACAAACCCAGCACGCTGTGAGTGCACAGCATATTACTTTCTGTATGCACATATTATCACACGAGGGCCTCACTCATGCAACGAGAACTGCAAGACACTCACTGCTAAGTGAATGTAGATGTTACCAAAGGCTGCAGGATTAGAGTCCAAACACATTATTCTGAGGCAAACTGAGGAATTTCACTTTGTCAAAGATTGCATTTGAGACACTGTATTTGCAAATGCAGTCAGTCCCATTTTCATTCTTCGAGGACCAAGTGAGTTGGAAAAATAAAGAGACTATTAAAACAGTATTGAAAATCTCAGATGCTAATGACAAGTTTTGTGTTTCTGAGAAGGTTCCTTGCTCATAAATGAGTACTGTGAGGGGAAAAAATTACGTGTTTAATTCCCAAATTTCTCAGAGTGCACATTAATGGACAACCAAGAACAATTTAAATGGAGTATCTCATAAAGATTCCCCTTCTCACACATTTTTGCCTTCCAGTGTTTTACCACTGATGATCACAGTCCTGATATCAATCCCATGCTGATGGCCAGTGCAGTGACTTTCCATCAGATGTCTGTGCCTCTGAATGACCATCTCCTTATCAAACACTAATGTGGGATTAGACAGCAGTGGGTCCCAGTGTGGACTGAGCCTTGAGGACTCTCTACATTTCAAATAATTACGACCAGGATTTAAAAAAAAAAAAAAAATTCTAAGTAGAATATTATGCACTTCTCTATTTCAGGTACATGACATCGCATTGCTGACTCTACCTAGGGGCACTGAACTTTCTGCTACTTCTGAAACTTTCTGAATGAAATTTCTGAAAGTAAGCAAAATTAACTTTATCCTCCTAAAATAAATTCTATACCTAAAATTTTAACTGTAAATTATCACTTTTCCATGCATAAGATCCATGACAACCTTTACAATAGATTAGAAATACTGTAACACTAGTACAACTCGTTCATAAATGCATTTATATTATTCTTTAAATGGAGTACCTTTCCCAGGGTGAGAGACAATTTGTTAATGACATTAATTACAGTACCATTTGAAGAACATATTACAGAGTGTTATTTACATGAATCATCTAAAATGTAGACAGACTTGAGAGAAGTGAGTGCACCTAGTGAGCACTAACCAATGAACTGAAGTCAATGAGGCATGGTATGATTAACACAGCATTCACTGAAATTCTGTATTTTTTATTACCAGTACTCCTATATTTTGGTGTCAAGCATGCTTAACATTTTTCTTCAAAATTAGTATGATATTACATAAGTCATGGTCAAGAGATATCTGAAACACTTGGTTTTCTTTTAGAAAAACCTAATTCAGCCCGCTGAAAAAATGAATCCTAAAGGATTCTACAGGAAAACTAGAAACTGAGATGTAACAGAACAAAGGCAAAGTTCAAAACCAAAAAACATTTAAGGAGATAAAAATCTCTTTAAGAAGTCCAAGACATCACTCATAAGCATGTCAATGTCCGCGCATGCACACCACACCACACACAAGCTAAGCATTACATCACTTCAGAAAATCCTACCTGTGAAGAGACAAATAATATGCCATTTCAAATAACAAGCAAAATTACTTCGAAGTCCTACAGAAGTTCAGATACAAACTCATTATAACACTCTCTGATAAACTAAATATGCATTGAAAACTAAGTACCGGCTTTCAGAATGGTTCCCTGCACTTTTCAAAATGAAGACCTTTTACCTGAAAATATTTTGGGTCCTATTACAATGTTAACACTTCCATGTCACATCGCTAATAAAATGGTGATATTTGAAGGAGCTCCATGGGTTTACTACCTAAAAATATTACTAAAAATGGTAAAATACATTTATAATGAACCTTCCAAAAAAGCAGTCAAATACTCACACAAAGAAGCCTGTTTGACACAAAACTAGAAATTAATGCAAATTTACTTTTACAACTCCTTGTTGGTAACCCATCACCATACTAACTTGAACCTATCCCCCTAATGCACCATATGACATTTCTCCATTAGTAGCAATAAGCAACTGCTAATTATGTTTGTACAAGTATAAAATCATGGTTGGCTTCCTACAGGTGAATAAAAACATCAGGCCCCAGTACCACATCAGAAGTATAGAGTATTCCATGCCTTGTCTAACAAAGTCTTCATGCTCAAAGATGTTTCCCCAGAATTTAAAACAGTCTGTGCAGACTGGTGGACGGCTCCAAGTCCACTCTGCCTTAGTATCCAGCTTGCTGGATACACATTACCTCCAATCTGTGAGCTGGATCAGCACATTAGCATGCTGTCACTCTCAGCAAACATGCTGAGAAGCAGAGTGTATTATCTCGGGCACAGCCACATAAAGCCACACTTCTTTAGTTTGCAGGTACATTGGCTGAGTCTGTCCACTCCCGTCTGCACAGAGGAACCGTGAGTGTTTCATCACTGGCCCAAGATCCCTCAAAGCCCTGGTTGCTAACCCACTAAGAGCCTAACACCTGATCTTCAAACAGTCTCGCAGAAGGTTGACAAGAAATCAACGGTGGAGTGAGAATCCATCGAGAAGCCAAAGGCGAGGCCCTAAGTAGACCATCCATAACACACTAACCCAACATGCCCGGGTACAAGTTCTGGAAGGGATGGGATTTAGCTGCAGTCGCTACCTGAAGGAATGGTGATGAGTGAATTTATACAAGCGAAATTAGTAATCCCTCTTGAGCACATAAAGGAGAAACTATTTTACTGCCAGAAAGTGGGAGAAGAGGACTACTGAACTGGGGGAAAAAAAACCCAAACAAAACCGAAAACAAATCAAAAAAGCCCTACGAACAGGGAATATCCGAGCATATGGGAAGCAGACTGCGGCACGACCACGGACTGACGGAACGGCACCCCGGGCAGACGGCGGGATGGCGCCTCCGGGCCTTC